>JARFYF010065628.1:0-13411 GCA_030265395.1 Rhina ancylostomus | reverse complement strand
TGTCCCCCAATGTCCGGCGCTGACATTTTGAAAACCTCATTAACCTACATGAACGTTTCTCTTCACATGGGTGTCAGTGGGTCAATCTTTGAGTATAGTTTGTTTGCTGGCTGCTTAGAATATCTACTCAACAGCAGTTGGATATTGTCCATTCCTGTTTAAAGAGAGATTCGGTAGGGGTTCCTACTGAGATCTCTGATTCCTTACATTCGTTGGCAATGTTTGGTCCTGAGAAAGTATACTGTCTCTAGTCTTGTAGCAGTGTACTGCATTTTGTTTCTCTGTGAGCTTGTTGTTTGCTTCTACACAGAAGTTTTACAGTATCATGTAGAAAAGCAATGCACTATACGAATTTGATCTATGCTGCTGAGTAGTTTGGTATCATTAACTTCATTATATGAAATCCCTGAATTGTCAACGGCAGATGTTTTCCAAAGTGGCTCATACAGCGCTTTCAATGGGAAATGCATTAATTCATTAACTGGGCACTTTCTCTGCATGAAGTAATCCCGAACGTTTCGAAAAGAAATCTTCAAATAAATATTACCAACCGACTCATTTATATTGCATAGACAAAATAGAGAATGCGACTTCACTCTGAAATGTTAATTGCAAAGATATCATTGCCTCCAAAATGGCTAAACTATGAGTTTAAATTCATCATTTGCTACTTACAGAGCCTAACCTCAGAAACTACCCGTTGAAAACTAGGTTATCTTTAGTATTTCAAAAGCTTTATAATTTTGATCTATTTACAGGAATGCAGAACCTACTTCTGAAAGGTTAATGTCTTTTTTGTCAGAGAAACCAGCGTATTAAAATGTGAACGCCAGAATCTAAACATTTCCCACTTTCTGCACTAGATCATTCTCTAAAGTACTTTACGTGATGTATTTCTTGATGCTGAGTAGTTTGATATGACTTATTACATTTACATCTCATCCATCAAAAGTTCATGGCAGCTGCGCTTGAAAAGTTAATTCTCGTTTAAACAGCTTTTTGAAAGGGAAATACATTCATTTGCCTCTTTCTGCCATTTCGACGCCCCAAGTTGTCGAAAATAACTATATTTGATGTAATTCATAAAGCTGAGTCGTTTGTTAACTTTTATTTGATTTTCTTCTTCAGCCTGAAAAGTTAATTGAAAATATTGCAAAAATTGCTTTGGACTGGCGAAAGCAATAATTCATTCATTGGCCACTTCGTCGAAACATGTGTAAAACCTTGTTACCTTCTATATTTGATGACGTTGGGTCGTTTGGTAACTCACTTAGTGCTCGAAAGTGCATATCAGTTTGTCATCAAATTTCATGTTGAAAACAGCGTTTCATAAGTGAAAATACATATTTTTTCATTGCTGTTGCTGTCATCTTTCTGAGTATTGGCCCTTGATTTGGCTCCTTGGATGCCTCGTTGTACAGCCCAAGGATTGCATTCTGGACCGTTTGCATAAAGACATACACCTCAGCCCCTTCAAGGGCCTTGCATATGTCGCTGTGCTTCTCTAGCACTGGTTGCCAGAATATTGGTCACCATTTGGGTATACTTTGGATGCTGGCTGCTTAGAACTTCTCTCGCGTAGTTCTCTGTTCTCGATCCTTGTCTGAAGATACTACAGCATTCTAAGCAACTAGGAGCCAATGTATACAAAATATATCGGTGAGTATCATCAGGCATGGAATTTATGTGCTGGAGAAAAAAGCATGAAAAGAGAAAACTGAGGACCAGAACTCGGAATCATTACGTTCCCAGCGTGCTGCTTTTGGCTAAACTGTGAGCTTGCTTTTGACATGAATAATGTGAAAAGCAATTGTTTTTACCTTTTTCACGGTTTGATCAGTTTGATTCATTTCATCGATTTGCTCTTTCATAACGTCATCAGTGAAGTAAATTGTTGAAAACATATGTGTTTTATATATTTCATCCTGCTCAATTGTTTTGTATCATTTCTTTCATTTTATCACATCCGCGAAATATCAATGGCATATGTGTTCCAAAGTTGCTAATACAGCGCTTTCAATGGGAAATGCATCAATACATTGACTTGGCACTTTCTCGACATGAAGTACTCCCGAACGTTTTGAAAAGTACTTTATTTTAAATATTCAGTAAAGATGAGTCGTTTGGTAACATTCATATGAATTGCGACTTCATTCTGAAATGTCCATTGCAAAGATATCAATGCCTCCGTAATGGCTACAGTACGACTTTCAGTTCAATCATTTCCTACTTACAGAACTTAACCTCAGAAACTGCCGATCGAAAACCAAGTTATTTTTACTATGTGATGGGCTTTGTAGTTTTGATCTATATACTGGAAGGCAAAACTTATTTCCGAACATGTAGTGTCTGTTTTGTCAGAGAATTTACTCTCCATATGAAACAGCGTATTAAAACGTGTAAGCCAAAACTTACGCATTTCCCACTTTCTGCAATGGATCAATGTAGAATAATGATCAAAACTAGTTTACTTTATGTATTTCACTGTACTGAGTATTATTCTACCACATCCCTGAAACGTTCATGGCAGCTGTGTCTGAAGAGTTAATTCTGTTTCAAACAGCTCTTTGAAAGGGAATTTTGTCCCATTCTGCCACTAACACGCCAAGTTTTCGAAAATCACTCTCTTTTATGTAATTAAGACAGCTGAGTCGTTGGGTAGTTTTCATTTGATTTTCTTCTTCAGCCTGAAAAGTTAATTGCAATTATTGCAAAGACTCTAAATTAGCTTAAACATGCTTTGGACTGGTGAAAGCAATAATACAATCATTGGCCACCTTGTCGAAACATGTGGAAAACCTTGTAACCTTACATATTTGATGACGCTGTGTTGTTTGGAAACATTTACTTCACCGTAGTACTTAAAAGGGCATATCAGTTGTGTCATCAAATTTCATCTCTCGAAATCAGCGTTTCAAAAAGTGAAAATACAACATTTATTTATTGCCAGTTTCTGTCATGTTTCTGAGTATTGGCCCTTGATTTGGCTCCTTGGATGCCTAGTTGTACAGCCCATGGATTCCAATCTGGACCGTTTGCATAAAGGCATACACCTCAGCCCCATCAGGAGCCTTGCATAAGTAGCTGTGTTTCTCTAGTACTGGTTGCCAGAGTATTGGTCTCCATTTGGGTATACTCTGGTTCCTGGCTGCTCATAGGGTCTTCCCTCGAGCAGTTCTCTGTTCTCCATTCTTGTTTGAAGGTACTACAGCACTCTGAGCAACTCGGAGCCAAATACACACATTATACCAGTGAGTATCATTAGGCATGGAATCTATGTGCTGGAGAAAACAAGCATGAAAAAAGACAAACTGAGGAGCAGAACACGGAATAATTACGTTCCCAGCTTGCTGATTTTGGGTAAACTGTGAGTTTGCTTTTGACATGAATAATGTGGAAAAGCAATTGTTTTTACGTTTTTCATGGTTTGATCAGTTTGATTCAATTCATCGATTTGCTTTTTCAGAACGTAACCAGTGAAGTAAATTCTTGAAAACATATGTGTCTTATATATTTCATGAGTTGTTTGCTATCATTCATTTTATTGTACTACCAACAGATAAAGGCAGACGTCCCCCAATGTCCGGCGCTGACATTTTGAAAACCTCATTTTGAAACGAACGTTTCTCTACACATGGGTGTCAGTGGGTCAATCTTTGGGTATAGTTTGTTTGCTGTCTGCTTAGAGCGTCTACTCAACAGCAGTTGGGTACTGTCCATTTCTGTTTAAAGAGAGTTTCAGTGGGGGTTCCTACTGAGGAATTTATGTAATTCATAAAGCTGAGTCGTTTGATATTTTTTATTTGATTTTTTTCTTCAGCCTGAAAAGTTAATTGAAAATATTGCAAAAATTGCTTTGGACTGGTGAAAGCAATAATTCATTCATTGGCCACTTCGTCGAAACATGTGTAAAACCTTGTTACCTTCCATATTTGATGACGCTGGGTCATCATTTGGTAACATTCACTTAGTCCTCAAAAGTGCATATCAGTTATGTCATCAAATTTCATCTGTTGAAAACAGCGTTTCATAAGTGATAATACACATTTTTTCATTGCCAGTTGCTGTCGTCTTTCTGAGTATTGACCCTGATTTGGCTCCTAGTTGTACAGCCCGTGGATTGCATTCTAGACCGTTTACATAAAGACATACACCTCAGCCCCTTCAAAGGCCTTGCATATGTCGCTGTGTTTCTCTAGCACTGGTTGCCAGAGTATTGGTCACCATTTGGGAATACTTTGGTTGCTGGCTGCTTAGAGGGTCTTCTCTTGAGTAGTTCTCTGTTCTCCATTCTTGTTTGAAGATACTACGGCATTCAAATCAACTAGGAGGCAATATATAGAAAATACATCGGTGAGTATCTTTAGGCATGGATTCTATGTGCTGGAGAAAAAAGCATGAAAAGAGACAAACTGAGGACCAGAACTCGGAATCATTCCGTTCCCAGCGTGCTGCTTTTGGCTAAACTGTGAGCTTGCTTTTGACATGAATAATGTGAAAAGCAATTGTTTTTACCTTTTTCACGGTTTGATCAGTTTGATTCAATTCATCGATTTGCTCTTTCATAACGTCATCAGTGAAGTAAATTGTTGAAAACATATGTGTTTTATATATTTCATCATGCTCAATTGTTTTGTATCATTTCTTTCATTTTATCACATCCGTGAAATATCAGTGGCATATGTGTTCCAAAGTGGCTAATATAGCGCTTTCAATGGGAAATGCATCAATACATTGACTTGGCACTTTCTCGACATGTAGTGCTCCCGAACGTATTGAAAAGTACTTTATTGTAAGTATTCAATAAAGATGAGTCGGTTGGTAACATTCATATGAATTGCGACTTCATTCTGAAATGTCCATTGCAAAGATATCAATGCTTCCGTTATGGCTACAGTACGACCTTCAGTTCATTCATTTCCTACTTACAGAACTTCAACTCAGAAACTACCGATCGAAAACCAAGTTATTTTTACTATGTGATGGGCTTTGTAGTTTCGATCTATATACTGGAAGGAAAAACTTATTTCCGAACAGGTCGTGTCTGTTTTGTCAGAGAATTTACTCTCCATATGAAACATTATCCAAAACTTACGCATTTCCCACTTTCTGCAATGGATCAATGTAGAATAATAATCAAAACTAGTTTACTTTATGTATTTCACTGTACTGAGTATTATTCTACCACATCCCTGAAACGTTAATGGCAGCTGTGTCTGAGAAGTTAATTCTGGTTCAAACAGCTCTTTGAAAGGGAGATTTGCCCCATTCTGTCACTAATACGCACAGGTTTTCGAAAATCACTCTCTTTTATGTAATTAAGAAAGCTGAGTCGTTGGGTATCTTTCATTTGATAGTCTTCTTCAGCCTGAAAAGTTAATTGCAATTATTGCAAAGCATGCTTAACCATGCTTTGGACTGGTGAAAGCAATAATACAATCATTGGGCACGATTTCGAAACTTGTGGAAAACCTTGTAACCTTACATATTTGATGACGCTGTGTTGTTTGGAAACATTTACTTCACCAGAGTACTTAAAAGGGCATATCAGTTGTGTCATCAAATTTCATCTCTCGAAATCAGAGTTTCAAAAGGTGAAAATACACATTTATTTATTGCCAGTTTCTGTCATGTTTCTGAGTATTGGCCCTTGATTTGGCTCCTTGGATGCCTGGTTGTACAGCCCATGGATTGCATTCTGGACCGTTTGCAAAAGGCATACACCTCAGCCCCATCAGGAGCCTTGCATATGTAGCTGTGTTTCTCTAGTACTGGTTGCCAGAGTATTGGTCACCATTTGGGTATACTCTGGTTCCTGGCTGCTCATAGGGTCTTCCCTCGAGCAGTTCTCTTCTCCATTCTTGTTTGAAGGTACTAAAGCACTCTGAGCAACTCGGAGCCAAGGTACACAAATTACACCAGTGAGTATCATTAGGCATGGAATTTATGTGCTGGAGAAAAATGCATGAACAGAGACAAACTGAGCACCAGAACTCGGAATAATTACCTTCCCAACGTGCTGCTTTTGGGTATACTTTGAGCTTGCATTTGACTTGAATACCGTGGAAATGTAATTGATTTTACGTTTTTCATGGTTTGATCAGTTTGATTCCATTCATCGCTTTGCTCTTTCATAAGCTAACCAGTAAAGGAAATTGTTGAAACCATATGTGTTTTATATATTTCATGACGCTGTTGTTTGGTATCATTTATTTCATCTTATCACTTCCGTGAAATATCAGTGGCAGATATGTTTCAAAGTGGCCAATACAGCACTTTCAATGGGAAATGCATTAATACATTGACTTGGGACTTTCTCTGCATGAAGTACTCCCGAACATTCTGATAAGAAATTTATTTTCTGTATGCAAGTAGTATGTATTTGAAGGTGCGACTTCATTCTCAAATGTTAAATGCTTAGATATCATTGCCTACAAGATGGCGAAAATATGAGTTTCAATTCATCATTTGCTACTCACAGAGCCTAACCTCAGAAGCTACCCGTTGAAAACCAGGTTATCTTTAGTATTTCAAAGGCTTTATAATTTGGATCTATTTACATGAATGCAAAACCTACTTCTGAAAGGTTAATGTCTTTTTTGTCAGAGAAAGCAGCGTATTAAAATGTGAACGCCAGAATCTAAACATTTCCCACGTTCTGCACTAGATCATTCTCTAAAGTTATGTGATGTATTTCGTGATGCTGAGTAGTTTGATATAACTTATTACATTTACATCTTATCCCTCAAACGTTCATGGCAGCTGTGCTTGAAAAGTTAATTCTCGTTTAAACAGCTTTTTGAAAGGGAAATACATTCAATTGCCTCTTTCTGCCATCACAACGCCCCAAGTTGTCGAAAATAACTATATTTGATGTAATTCATAAAGCTGAGTCGTTTGTTGACTTTTATTTGATTTTCTTCTTCAGCCTGAAAAGGTACTTGCAAATATTGCACACTGTCTCCAAATTGCTTTAGAATGGTGAAAGCAATTATTCATTCATTGGCCACTTCGTCGAAACATGTGTAAAACATTGTTACCTTCCATATTTGATGACGCTGGGTCATCATTTGGTAACATTGACTTAGTCCTCAAAAGTGCATGTCAGTTATGTCATCAAATTTCATCTGTTGAAAACAGCGTTTCATAAGTGAAAATACACATTTTTTCATTGCCAGTTGCTGTCGTCTTTCTGAGTATTGACCCTTGATTTGGCTCCGAGTTGTACAGCCCATGGATTGCATTCTGGACCGTTTAAATAAGACATACACCTCAGCCCCTTCAAGGAACTTGCATATGTCGCTGTGTTTCTCTAGCACTGGTTGCCAGAGTATTGGTCACCATTTGGGTATACTTTGGTTGCTGGCTGCTTTGAGGGTCTGCTCTCGAGTAGTTCTCTGTTCTCCATTCCTG
This sequence comes from Rhina ancylostomus, assembly GCA_030265395.1. Lineage (NCBI taxonomy): Eukaryota > Metazoa > Chordata > Chondrichthyes > Rhinopristiformes > Rhinidae > Rhina > Rhina ancylostomus. The sequence goes on along the minus strand of JARFYF010065628.1, from coordinate 5,998 downwards.
TCTGAAGATTCTACAGCATTCTAATCAACTAGGAGCCAATATATAGAAAATATATCGGTGAGTATCATTAGGCAAGGAATCAATGTGCTGGAGAAAAAAGCATGAAAAGACAAACTGAGGACCAGAACTCGGAATCATTACGTTCCCAGCGTGCTGCTTTTGGCTAAACTGTGAGCTTGCTTTTGACATGAATAATGTGAAAAGCAATTGTTTTTACCTTTTTCACGGTTTGATCAGTTTGATTCATTTCATCGATTTGCTCTTTCATAACGTCATCAGTGAAGTAAATTGTTGAAAACATATGTGTTTTATATATTTCATCCTGCTCAATTGTTTTGTATCATTTCTTTCATTTTATCACATCCGCGAAATATCAATGGCATATGTGTTCCAAAGTTGCTAATACAGCGCTTTCAATGGGAAATGCATCAATACATTGACTTGGCACTTTCTCGACATGAAGTACTCCCGAACGTTTTGAAAAGTACTTTATTTTAAATATTCAGTAAAGATGAGTCGTTTGGTAACATTCATATGAATTGCGACTTCATTCTGAAATGTCCATTGCAAAGATATCAATGCCTCCGTAATGGCTACAGTACGACTTTCAGTTCAATCATTTCCTACTTACAGAACTTAACCTCAGAAACTGCCGATCGAAAACCAAGTTATTTTTACTATGTGATGGGCTTTGTAGTTTTGATCTATATACTGGAAGGCAAAACTTATTTCCGAACATGTAGTGTCTGTTTTGTCAGAGAATTTACTCTCCATATGAAACAGCGTATTAAAACGTGTAAGCCAAAACTTACGCATTTCCCACTTTCTGCAATGGATCAATGTAGAATAATGATCAAAACTAGTTTACTTTATGTATTTCACTGTACTGAGTATTATTCTACCACATCCCTGAAACGTTCATGGCAGCTGTGTCTGAAGAGTTAATTCTGTTTCAAACAGCTCTTTGAAAGGGAATTTTGTCCCATTCTGCCACTAACACGCCAAGTTTTCGAAAATCACTCTCTTTTATGTAATTAAGACAGCTGAGTCGTTGGGTAGTTTTCATTTGATTTTCTTCTTCAGCCTGAAAAGTTAATTGCAATTATTGCAAAGACTCTAAATTAGCTTAAACATGCTTTGGACTGGTGAAAGCAATAATACAATCATTGGCCACCTTGTCGAAACATGTGGAAAACCTTGTAACCTTACATATTTGATGACGCTGTGTTGTTTGGAAACATTTACTTCACCGTAGTACTTAAAAGGGCATATCAGTTGTGTCATCAAATTTCATCTCTCGAAATCAGCGTTTCAAAAAGTGAAAATACAACATTTATTTATTGCCAGTTTCTGTCATGTTTCTGAGTATTGGCCCTTGATTTGGCTCCTTGGATGCCTAGTTGTACAGCCCATGGATTCCAATCTGGACCGTTTGCATAAAGGCATACACCTCAGCCCCATCAGGAGCCTTGCATAAGTAGCTGTGTTTCTCTAGTACTGGTTGCCAGAGTATTGGTCTCCATTTGGGTATACTCTGGTTCCTGGCTGCTCATAGGGTCTTCCCTCGAGCAGTTCTCTGTTCTCCATTCTTGTTTGAAGGTACTACAGCACTCTGAGCAACTCGGAGCCAAATACACACATTATACCAGTGAGTATCATTAGGCATGGAATCTATGTGCTGGAGAAAACAAGCATGAAAAAAGACAAACTGAGGAGCAGAACACGGAATAATTACGTTCCCAGCTTGCTGATTTTGGGTAAACTGTGAGTTTGCTTTTGACATGAATAATGTGGAAAAGCAATTGTTTTTACGTTTTTCATGGTTTGATCAGTTTGATTCAATTCATCGATTTGCTTTTTCAGAACGTAACCAGTGAAGTAAATTCTTGAAAACATATGTGTCTTATATATTTCATGAGTTGTTTGCTATCATTCATTTTATTGTACTACCAACAGATAAAGGCAGACGTCCCCCAATGTCCGGCGCTGACATTTTGAAAACCTCATTTTGAAACGAACGTTTCTCTACACATGGGTGTCAGTGGGTCAATCTTTGGGTATAGTTTGTTTGCTGTCTGCTTAGAGCGTCTACTCAACAGCAGTTGGGTACTGTCCATTTCTGTTTAAAGAGAGTTTCAGTGGGGGTTCCTACTGAGGAATTTATGTAATTCATAAAGCTGAGTCGTTTGATATTTTTTATTTGATTTTTTTCTTCAGCCTGAAAAGTTAATTGAAAATATTGCAAAAATTGCTTTGGACTGGTGAAAGCAATAATTCATTCATTGGCCACTTCGTCGAAACATGTGTAAAACCTTGTTACCTTCCATATTTGATGACGCTGGGTCATCATTTGGTAACATTCACTTAGTCCTCAAAAGTGCATATCAGTTATGTCATCAAATTTCATCTGTTGAAAACAGCGTTTCATAAGTGATAATACACATTTTTTCATTGCCAGTTGCTGTCGTCTTTCTGAGTATTGACCCTGATTTGGCTCCTAGTTGTACAGCCCGTGGATTGCATTCTAGACCGTTTACATAAAGACATACACCTCAGCCCCTTCAAAGGCCTTGCATATGTCGCTGTGTTTCTCTAGCACTGGTTGCCAGAGTATTGGTCACCATTTGGGAATACTTTGGTTGCTGGCTGCTTAGAGGGTCTTCTCTTGAGTAGTTCTCTGTTCTCCATTCTTGTTTGAAGATACTACGGCATTCAAATCAACTAGGAGGCAATATATAGAAAATACATCGGTGAGTATCTTTAGGCATGGATTCTATGTGCTGGAGAAAAAAGCATGAAAAGAGACAAACTGAGGACCAGAACTCGGAATCATTCCGTTCCCAGCGTGCTGCTTTTGGCTAAACTGTGAGCTTGCTTTTGACATGAATAATGTGAAAAGCAATTGTTTTTACCTTTTTCACGGTTTGATCAGTTTGATTCAATTCATCGATTTGCTCTTTCATAACGTCATCAGTGAAGTAAATTGTTGAAAACATATGTGTTTTATATATTTCATCATGCTCAATTGTTTTGTATCATTTCTTTCATTTTATCACATCCGTGAAATATCAGTGGCATATGTGTTCCAAAGTGGCTAATATAGCGCTTTCAATGGGAAATGCATCAATACATTGACTTGGCACTTTCTCGACATGTAGTGCTCCCGAACGTATTGAAAAGTACTTTATTGTAAGTATTCAATAAAGATGAGTCGGTTGGTAACATTCATATGAATTGCGACTTCATTCTGAAATGTCCATTGCAAAGATATCAATGCTTCCGTTATGGCTACAGTACGACCTTCAGTTCATTCATTTCCTACTTACAGAACTTCAACTCAGAAACTACCGATCGAAAACCAAGTTATTTTTACTATGTGATGGGCTTTGTAGTTTCGATCTATATACTGGAAGGAAAAACTTATTTCCGAACAGGTCGTGTCTGTTTTGTCAGAGAATTTACTCTCCATATGAAACATTATCCAAAACTTACGCATTTCCCACTTTCTGCAATGGATCAATGTAGAATAATAATCAAAACTAGTTTACTTTATGTATTTCACTGTACTGAGTATTATTCTACCACATCCCTGAAACGTTAATGGCAGCTGTGTCTGAGAAGTTAATTCTGGTTCAAACAGCTCTTTGAAAGGGAGATTTGCCCCATTCTGTCACTAATACGCACAGGTTTTCGAAAATCACTCTCTTTTATGTAATTAAGAAAGCTGAGTCGTTGGGTATCTTTCATTTGATAGTCTTCTTCAGCCTGAAAAGTTAATTGCAATTATTGCAAAGCATGCTTAACCATGCTTTGGACTGGTGAAAGCAATAATACAATCATTGGGCACGATTTCGAAACTTGTGGAAAACCTTGTAACCTTACATATTTGATGACGCTGTGTTGTTTGGAAACATTTACTTCACCAGAGTACTTAAAAGGGCATATCAGTTGTGTCATCAAATTTCATCTCTCGAAATCAGAGTTTCAAAAGGTGAAAATACACATTTATTTATTGCCAGTTTCTGTCATGTTTCTGAGTATTGGCCCTTGATTTGGCTCCTTGGATGCCTGGTTGTACAGCCCATGGATTGCATTCTGGACCGTTTGCAAAAGGCATACACCTCAGCCCCATCAGGAGCCTTGCATATGTAGCTGTGTTTCTCTAGTACTGGTTGCCAGAGTATTGGTCACCATTTGGGTATACTCTGGTTCCTGGCTGCTCATAGGGTCTTCCCTCGAGCAGTTCTCTTCTCCATTCTTGTTTGAAGGTACTAAAGCACTCTGAGCAACTCGGAGCCAAGGTACACAAATTACACCAGTGAGTATCATTAGGCATGGAATTTATGTGCTGGAGAAAAATGCATGAACAGAGACAAACTGAGCACCAGAACTCGGAATAATTACCTTCCCAACGTGCTGCTTTTGGGTATACTTTGAGCTTGCATTTGACTTGAATACCGTGGAAATGTAATTGATTTTACGTTTTTCATGGTTTGATCAGTTTGATTCCATTCATCGCTTTGCTCTTTCATAAGCTAACCAGTAAAGGAAATTGTTGAAACCATATGTGTTTTATATATTTCATGACGCTGTTGTTTGGTATCATTTATTTCATCTTATCACTTCCGTGAAATATCAGTGGCAGATATGTTTCAAAGTGGCCAATACAGCACTTTCAATGGGAAATGCATTAATACATTGACTTGGGACTTTCTCTGCATGAAGTACTCCCGAACATTCTGATAAGAAATTTATTTTCTGTATGCAAGTAGTATGTATTTGAAGGTGCGACTTCATTCTCAAATGTTAAATGCTTAGATATCATTGCCTACAAGATGGCGAAAATATGAGTTTCAATTCATCATTTGCTACTCACAGAGCCTAACCTCAGAAGCTACCCGTTGAAAACCAGGTTATCTTTAGTATTTCAAAGGCTTTATAATTTGGATCTATTTACATGAATGCAAAACCTACTTCTGAAAGGTTAATGTCTTTTTTGTCAGAGAAAGCAGCGTATTAAAATGTGAACGCCAGAATCTAAACATTTCCCACGTTCTGCACTAGATCATTCTCTAAAGTTATGTGATGTATTTCGTGATGCTGAGTAGTTTGATATAACTTATTACATTTACATCTTATCCCTCAAACGTTCATGGCAGCTGTGCTTGAAAAGTTAATTCTCGTTTAAACAGCTTTTTGAAAGGGAAATACATTCAATTGCCTCTTTCTGCCATCACAACGCCCCAAGTTGTCGAAAATAACTATATTTGATGTAATTCATAAAGCTGAGTCGTTTGTTGACTTTTATTTGATTTTCTTCTTCAGCCTGAAAAGGTACTTGCAAATATTGCACACTGTCTCCAAATTGCTTTAGAATGGTGAAAGCAATTATTCATTCATTGGCCACTTCGTCGAAACATGTGTAAAACATTGTTACCTTCCATATTTGATGACGCTGGGTCATCATTTGGTAACATTGACTTAGTCCTCAAAAGTGCATGTCAGTTATGTCATCAAATTTCATCTGTTGAAAACAGCGTTTCATAAGTGAAAATACACATTTTTTCATTGCCAGTTGCTGTCGTCTTTCTGAGTATTGACCCTTGATTTGGCTCCGAGTTGTACAGCCCATGGATTGCATTCTGGACCGTTTAAATAAGACATACACCTCAGCCCCTTCAAGGAACTTGCATATGTCGCTGTGTTTCTCTAGCACTGGTTGCCAGAGTATTGGTCACCATTTGGGTATACTTTGGTTGCTGGCTGCTTTGAGGGTCTGCTCTCGAGTAGTTCTCTGTTCTCCATTCCTGTCTGAAGATTCTACAGCATTCTAATCAACTAGGAGCCAATATATAGAAAATATATCGGTGAGTATCATTAGGCAAGGAATCAATGTGCTGGAGAAAAAAGCATGAAAAGACAAACTGAGGACCAGAACTCGGAATCATTACGTTCCCAGCGTGCTGCTTTTGGCTAAACTGTGAGCTTGCTTTTGACA
>JARFYF010065620.1:0-13423 GCA_030265395.1 Rhina ancylostomus | reverse complement strand
GGGCAGAAGGTTTGGCTCTCGGCTAGGGACATCCCCCTCAAGGAGGAGCCCAAGAAACTAGCTCCTCGCTTCTTGGAACCTTTTGAAATTTAGCAGATTGTTAATCCTACAACAGTCCGGCTCAATTTGCCTCAGACCCTTAGGATACATCCTACTTTCCACGTGTCTCAGGTGAAGACTGTGGCCAGCAGTCGATTGTGCCCTCCAGCCAGGCCGCGTCCATCCCCCCAGATTGATGACGACTACCCAGCGTACACTGTCCGGCGTTTATTGGATATGCGCCGCGGGGTACCTGCAGTACCTGGTTGATTGGGAGGGATACGGTTCCGAGGAACGTTCCTGAGTTCCACGCTACTTCATTTTGGACCCCTCCCTAATTCGGGACTTCCATCAGAACCATCCAGAGAAGCCCGGTGTGTCGCCGAGAGGCTCCTGTTTAGGGAGTGTGGGGTACTGTCATGGTTCTGAGTTCTGCCCCTCAATTTGGCTCCATTAAGGCCTTGTTGTCCAGCACATCGATTCCGTGCTGGACTGATTAGATAACAATACACTCCTGAGCCCCATCAGGGGCCCAGTATAAGAACCTGTGTTTCTCTGGAACTAGTTGCAAGAGTATTGGTCTACCTTTAGGTATACTTTGGTTCCAGTTGCTTAGAGTGCTGTACTCCAGAGCAGTCCTGTGTTCTCTATTCCTTTGTGATGATCCAGTTCGTGTTGGGATTACTCTTCTGATCTCCGAGGCAAGATTTCTTCCAGTTACTGCCTGTGTTTGGCCTGTGGAAGTATCCTGAATCCAGTCTTGTATCAGTGTGCCGCATTTGAGTTCTCTGTGAGTTTGCTCCGGATCATCATTGTGACAATATCAGTTGCCCGGATTGAGCACCAGTACGCACATTGCATGCTATTTCAGTTCCCGAGAATGAGCCATACCCGCTCAGTGAATACGATTTCAGATGTACCAGACTGAGACCCACAGGCACACAAAATGCTATTTCAGTTGCCCCAGACTGAGCCCCAATCCGGACACTAATGAAATTTCAGTTGCCCAGCACTGAGCTCCAAACCCACACTGAATGGTATTTCTATTGCCCCAGACTGAGCCCGACACCTACAAACAATATTATTTCTGTTGTCCCAGACTGAACCCCTCCCGCACACTGAATGCTACTCATTAGCCCCAGATTGGGCACCACCCGTACAATGAATGATATTTCACATGCCCCAGACTGAGCCCCAGTACAGACATAGAATGGTATTCCAGTTGCCCCAGACGGGTCCCCAGGTCGCACACTGAATGCTATTTCAGTTGCCCCAGCCTGAACCCAAGTCAGGACACTGAATGTTATTTCTTTTGCACCAGGCTGAGCCCCACCGCACACTGAATGCTATTTCAGTTGCCCTACACTGAGCGCCAGTCCGGACACTGAATGGTAATTCCGTTGGCCCAGACTGATCACCACCCGCAGACTGAATGCAGTTTCACTTGCCCCAGTCCGCACAATGAAGGCCATTTCAGTTGTCTCAAACTGAGCCCAGTCCGGAAAATGAATGCTATTTCAGTTGCCCCAGAGTCAGCCCCACGCTCACACTGAATGCGATTTGTTGCCCCGGACCGAGCACCAGTACGTACGCTGAATATTATTTCAATTGACGCAGACTGAGCCCCAGTCCAGACACTGAATACTATTTCAGTTACCCCAGACTGAACACCACCTTCAAACCGAATAATATTTCAGTTGTCCAAGACTGATACCCTCCCGCAAACTGCATGCTCTTTCAGTTGTCTAAGATTAAGCCCCAGTCCGCACACTGAAAGCCATTTCATTGTTCCAGAATGATGCCCACTCCGGACATTGAAAGTTATTTCAGTTGTGCCAAACTGAGCGCCAGTCGCGACATTGAGTGCAATTTCAGTTGCCCAAGACTGAGCCCACTAGTCAGAATGAATGATAATTCACATGCCCCAGACTGAGCCAAGTACGGACATAGAATGGTATTCCAGTTGCCCCAGACGGGTCCCCAGGTCGCACACTGAATTCTATTTCAGATGCCACAGACTGAGCCCAAGTCCGGACACTGAATGCTATTTTATTTGCCTAGTCTGAGTCCCACCTGCACACTGAATGCTATTTCATTTGCCCGAGACTGAGCCCCAGTCCGGACACTGAATGGTATTTCAGTTGGCCCAGAATGAGCCCCACCTGCACACCGAATGCTATTTCAGTTGTCCCAGACTGAGGCCCACACGTACGCGGAATGCTAATTCAGTTGCTCCAGACTGAACACAGTCCGCACACTGAATGCTTTTTCATGTTCCTCAGACTGAGCCCCACCAGCACATAGAATGCTATTTCATTTGCCCCAGACTGAGCCCCACCCGCACTCTATATGCTATTTCAGTTGCTACACACTGAGCTCCAACCGCACACTGAATGCTGTTTTAGTTGTCACAGACTGAGCACCAGTCCGCACAATGAATGTTGTTTCACGTGCCCCAGACTGAGCCCCAGTGTGGACACTGAATGGAATTTCATTTGGTCAGACTGATCAGCACCCTCACTCTGAATGCTATATCAGTTGCCCGGATTGAGCACCAGTACGCACACTGCATGCTATTTCAGTTCCCGATATTGAGCCATACGCGCTCACTGAATACGATTTCAGTTGTCTCAGACTGAGACCCACCCGCACACAAAATGCTATTTCAGATGTCAAAGACTGGCCACACCATCCACGCCCCACCCCCACCCCCTACACTGAATGCTATTTCTATTGCCCCAGACTGAGCCCCAGTACGGACATAGAATGGTATTCCAGTTGCCCCAGGCGGGTCCCCAGTTCGCACACTGAATGGTATTTCAGATGCCCCAGACTGAGCCCCAGTCCGGACACTCAATGCTACTTCATTTGCCCCAGGCTGAGCCCCACCCGAACACTGAATGCTATTTCATTTGCCTCAGACTGAGCCCCAATCCGGACACTAAATGCGATTTCAGTTACCGACACTGAACCCCACCCGCTCACTGAATGCTATTTCATTTGCCTCAGATTGAGCACCACCCGCAGACTGAATGCTATTTCACTTGCCCCAGACTCGGTCCCAGTCCGCACAATGAAAGTCATTTCAGTTGTCTCAGACTGAGCCCTAGTCCGGACATTGAAATCTATTTCAGTTGCCCCAGACGGACCACCCTCTCGCACACTGAATGTTATTTCAGTTGCCCCACACTGAGCCCCACACGCACACTGAATGCTATTTCAGTTGTTCCAGATTGAGCCACACCCGTACCCTGATTGCTAGTTCAGTTGTCCAGGCTGAGCCCCAGTCTGGACTGTGAATGTTATTTCAGTAGTCCCAGATTGAGCGCCAGTCCCAACACTCAATGCTATTTCAGTTCTCACAGACTGAGCGCCAGTCCGCAAAAATGAATGCTATTTCACTTGCCCCAGACTGAGCCCAAGTTCTGAACATGAATGATATTTCAGTTGTCCCAGACTGATCACCACCCGCAGACTAAATGCTATTTCAATTGCCCCAGACTCTGCCTCAGTCCGGACACTGAATGATATTTCGGTTACTCAAACTGACCCCCACCCGCTCACTGAATGGTATTTCATTTGCCACAGAGTCAGCACCACCCGCATACTGAATGCTATATCAGTTGCCCCAGAATGAGCCCCACCCGCACACTCAATGCTATTTCAGTTGTTCCAGATTGAGCCACACCCGCACACAAAATGCTAATTCGTTGTCTCAAACTGAGCTCCAGTCAGGATATTCAATGGTATTTCAGTTGCAACAGACTGAGAAACACACTTACGCTGAATTCTATTTCAGCTGCATCAGATTGAACACCATTCGCACACTGAATGCTATTTCAGTTGTTCCAGATGGAGCCCCAGACTGCACACTGAAAGCCATTTCATTTGTCCCAGACTGAGCCGCAGTACTGACACTAAATGCTATTTCACTTGCCCCAGACTGAGCACCACCCGCACACTGAAAGTTATTTCACTTTCCCCACACTAAGCCCCAGTCCGGACAATGAATGCCATTTCAGTTGCCCCAGACTGAGCCCCACGCGCACACTGAATGCTATTTCAGTTGTCCCTGACCGAACACCTCTCCGCACACTGAATGTTATTTCAGTTGACCGAAACTGAGCCCCAGTACGGATACTGAATGTTATTTCATTTGCCCCAGACTGAGACTCACCCGCTCACTGAATGCAATTTCAGTTGTCCCATACAGAGTCCCACACGCATAATGAATGCTATTACATTTATATCAGATTGAGCCCCAGTCCACACACTGAATTCTATTTCAGTTCTTGCAGACTGAGCCCCAGTCAGCACACTGAAAGTTATTTCAGTTGTCTCAGACTGAACGCCATCCGGACACTGAATGCTATTACAATTGCCCAGACTAGGCCCCACCCGCACACGGAATGCTATTTTAGTTTTCCTGACTGAGTCGCACATGCACACTGAATGCTATTTCAGTTGCCCCAGACTGAGCCTCGCACACACACTGAATGCTAATTTAGCTGCCCCAGACATAGACCCATCCGCACAATGAATAGTATTTCAGAGGTGTCAGACGGAACCACACCCGCACACTAATGATATTTCAGTTGTTCCATATTCAGCCACACCCGCACCCTGAATGCTATTTCAGTTGTCCTAGACTGAGCGCCACACGCACACTGAATGTTATTTCAGTTGTACCAGACTGAGTCCCACCACACACTGAATGCTATTTCAGTTGTAGCAGACTGAGTCCCAGGCGCCCACTAAATGCTATTTCACATCTCCCAGATGAAGCCACAGTCCGCACACTGAAAGCCATTACAATTGCGCCGGACTGAGCAGAAGTCCAGACACTGAATGTTATTTCATTTGCCCCAGACTCAGCAGAACCCGCAGACTGAATGCTCTATCAGTTGCCCCAGACAGAGCCACTGAAAGCCATTTCAGTTTTCTCAGACTGAGCCCAGTCCGGACACTGAGTGCTATTTAGGTTGCCCCAGACTCAGCCCCACGCTCACACTGAATGCTATTTGTTGCCCCGGACCGAGCACCAGTACGAACACTGAATGTTATTTCAGTTGACGCAGACAGAGCCCCAGTCCGGACAATGAATACTATTTCAGTTGCCCCACACTGGACCCCACCCACAAACTGAATAATATTTCAGTTGTCCAAGACTGAGCCCCACCCGCACACTGAATGCTATTTCAGTTGTCTCAGATGAAGCCTCAGTCCGCACACTGAAAGCCATTTCATTTGTCCCAGAATGATACCCAGTCCTGACACTGAAAGGCATTTCAGTTGTGCCAAACTGAGTGCCAGTCCCGACATTGAGTGCAATTTCAGTTGCCCTAGACTGCGCCCACCACTCACAATGAAGGATATTTCACATGCCCCAAACTGAGCCACAGTACGGACATAGAATGGTATTCCAGTTGCCCCAGACGGGTCCCAGGGTGGCACACTGAATGCTATTTCAGTTGCCCCAGCCTGAACCCAAGTCCGGACACTGAATGCTATTTCAGTTGTCCCAGACTGAGGCCCACACGCACGCGGAATGCTATTTCAGTTGCCCCAGACTGAGCACAGTCCGCACACTGAATGCTTTTACATTTTCCTCAGATTGAGCCCCACCAGCATACTGAATACTATTTCTGTTGCCACAGACCGAGCCTCACCCGCACACTGAATGCTATTCCATTTGCCCCAGACTGAGCCCCCCACACACTCTATTTGCTATTTCAGTTGCCACACACTGAGCTCCACCCGCACACTGATTTCTATTTTAGTTGTCACAGACTGAGCGCCAGTCCGCACAATGAATGCTGTTTCACGTGCCCCTACTGAGCCCCAGTGCGGGCACTGAATGGAACTTCGGTTAACCAGACTAATCACCACCCGCACACTGAATGCTATATCAGTTGCCCGGATTGAACACCAGTACGCACACTGCATGCTGTTTCAGTTCCCGAGAATGAGCCATACCCGCTCACTGAATACGATTTCAGAAGTCCAGACCGAGACCAACACGCACACAAAATGCTATTTCAGTTGTCCCAGACTGAGCCCCACCCGCACACAAAATGCTATTTCAGATGTTACAGACTGGCCACCCCACCACCCCCACCCCCTCACACTGAATGCTATTTCAGTTGCCCCAGACTGAGCCCCAATCCGGACACTGATGAAATTTCATTTGCCCAGGACTGAGCTCCACACCCACACTGAATGCTATTTCTGTTACCCCAGACTGAGCCCCCCACGTACAAACAATATTATTTCTGTTGTACCAGACTGAACCCCGCCCGCACACTGAATGCCTCTTCAATTGCCCCAGAATGAGCACCACCCGAACAAGGAATGATATTTCACATGCTCCAGACTGCCCCAGTACGGACATAGAATGGTATTCCAGTTGCCCCAGACGGGTCCCCATGTAGCACACTGAATGCTATTTCAGTTGCCCCAGCCTGCGTCCAATTCCGGACACTCAATGCTATTGAATTTGCCCCAGACTGAGCCCCACCCGCACCCTGAATGTTATTTCAGTTGCCCTAAACTGAGCCCCAGTCTGGACACTGTATGGTATTTCAATTGGCCCAGACTGATCACCACCTGCAGACTGAATGATATATCAGTTGCCCCTGACTGAGCACCAGTACGCACACTGACTGCTATTTCCGTTACCCCAGACTGAGCCCAAATCCGGACACGAAATGCTACTTTATTTGCCCCAGACTGAGCACTACCCGCAAACTCAATGCTATTTCACTCGCCAAAGACTGAGTCCCAGTTCGCTCAATGAAAGACATTTCAGTTGTCTCAGACTGAGCACCAGTCCGGACATTGAAATCTATTTGAGTTGCACCAGACGGACCCCCACTCGGACACTGAATGCTATTTCAGTTGCCCCACACTGAGCCCCACCCGCACACTCAATGCTACTTCAGTTGGTCCAGATTGAGCCACACCCGCATACTGAAAGCGAGTTCATTTGTCGAGGCTGATCCCCAGTCCGGACTGTGAATGCTATTTCAGTAGTCCCAGACTGAGAGCCAGTCCCGACACTCAATGCTATTTCAGTTGTTACAGTCTGAGCGCCAGTCCGCACAATGTATGCTATTTCACTTGCCCCAGACTAAGCCCAATTTCTGACACTGAATGTTATTTCAGTTGTCCCAGACTGATCACCACACGCAGACTAAATGTTATAGAAGTTGCCCTTGACAGAGCCCCAGTATGCACACTGCCTGCTATTTCAGTTGCCCCAGACTGAGCCCCAGTCCGGACACTGAATGATATTTTAGTTCCTCAAAGTGAGGCCCACCCGCTCACTGAATGCTATTTCAAATGCCACAGAATCAGCACCACCCGCATTGTGAATGCTATATCAGTTGCCCCTGACTGAGCCCCAGTTCAGATGCTGAAATCTATTTCAGCTGCCTCAGACTGAGCCCCATCCTCACACTCAAAGCTATGTCAGTTGTTTCAGATTGAGACACACCAGCACCCTGAATGCTAATTCAGTTGTCCCAGACTGAGCCCCAGTACTGACACTGAATGCTATTTCACTTGCCCCAGATTGAGCACCACCAGCACACTGAATGCTATTTCATTTGCCACTGACCGAGCACCAGTCCGCCCACTGAATACTATTTCAGTTGCCCCAGACTGAGTCCCAGTCCGCACAATGAAAGCCATTTCAGTTGTCTCAGACTGAGCCCTAGTCCGGACATTGAAATCTATTTCAGTTCCCCCAGACTGAACCCAAATCCGGACACTGAATGCTATTTCAGTTCCCCACAATGAACCCAACTCGCACACTCAATGGTATTGCAGTTGCCCCACACTGAGCCCCACCCGCACACTCAATGTTATTTCAGTTGTTCCAGATTGAGCCACACCCGTACCCTGAATGCTAGTTCAGTTGATCAGGATAAGCCCCAGTCCGGACTGTGAATGCTATTTCAGTCGTCCCAGATTGAGCGCAGTCCCGACACTCAATGCTATTTCAGTTGTCACAGACTGAACGCCAGTCCGCACAATGAATGCTATTTCACTTGCCCCAGACTGAGCCCAAGTTCTGACACTGAATGTTATTTCAGTTCACCCGCAGACTAAATGCTATATCAGTTGCCCCTGACTGAGCACCAGTACGCACACTGCCTGGTATTTCAGTTCCTCACACTGAGCCCCACCCGCTCACTGAATGCTATTTCCTTTGCCCCAGAATCAGCACCACCCGCATACTGAATGCTATATCAGTTGCCCCTGACTGAGCCCCAGTATGGACGCTGAAATCTATTTCAGTTGCCCCAGACTGAGCCCCACCCGCACGATCAATGCTATTTCATTTGCCCCACACTGAGCCCCACCCGCACATTCAATTCTATTTCAGTTGTTCCAGATTGAGCCACACCCGCACCCTGAATGCTAATTCAGTTGTCCCAGACTGAGCGCCAGTCCGGATACTCAATGCCCTTTCAGTTACAACAGACTGAGCAACACACTTACGCTGAATTCTATTTCAGTTACCTCAGATTGAACCCCACTCGCACACTGAATGTTATTTCAGTTGTTCCAGATTAAGCCCCAGTCTGCACACTGGAAGCCATTTCACTTGTCCCAGACTGAGCCCCAGTACTGACACTGAATGCTATTTCACTTGCCCCAGACTGAGCACCACCAGCACACTGAATGCTATTTCAGTTGCCACTGACCGAACACCAGTCCGCCCACTGAATGTTATTTCAGTTGCCACAGACTGATCCCCTGTCCGGACACTGAATAGTATTTCAGTTGCCCCAGACTGAACCACACCCGCAAACTGAATAATATATCAGTTGTCCAAGACTGAGCCCCACCCGCACACTGAATGCTATTTCAGTTGTCTCAGATTAAGCCCCAGTCCGCACACTGAAAGCCATTTCAGTTGTCCCAGAATGATACCCAGTCCGGACATTGAAAGCTATTTCAGTTGTGCCTGACTGAGCACCAGTCCCGACATTGAGTGCAATTTCATTTGTCCTAGACGGAGCCCTAGTCCGCACACTGAAAGCCATTTCAGTTGTCCCAGACTGAGCCCAAATCCGGACAGAAAGCAATTTCAAATGTCCCAGACTGAGCCCCAGTCGGACACTGAATGCAGTTTCTGTTGCCCCAGACTTTCCCCCACCCACACACTGAAGACTATTTCGGTTGCCCCAGACTGAGCACCAGTTTACACAGAGAATGCTATGTCAGTTTCCCCAGACTGAACCCCACCCGCACACTCAATGCTATTTCAGTTGCCCCAGACTGAGCCCCACATGCATACTGAATGCTAAGGTAGCTGCCCCAGACCCATACGCACAATGAATAGTATTTCAGATGTCTCAGACGGAGCCACACCCGCACACTAATGATATTTCAGTTGTTCCATATTCCGCCACACCCGCACCCTGAATGTTATTTCAGTTGTCCCAGACTGAGCCCCACACGCACACTGAATGTTATTTCAGTTTTGCCAGACTGAGTTCCACCGCACACTGAATGCTATTTCAGTTGTCCCAGACTGGGCACCTCACCCTCCCCAACTCACACTGAAAGCTATTTCAGTTGCCCCAGACTGAGCCCCAATCCGGACACTGAGGAAATTACATTTGCCCAGGACTGAGCTCCACACCCACACTGAATGCTATTTCTATTACCGTAGACTGAGCCCTACACGCACAAACAATGTTAATTCTGTTGTTCCAGACTGAACCACTCCCGCACACTGAATGCTATTTCTTTTGCCCCAGAATGAGCACCACCCGTACAATGAATGATATTTCACATGCCCCAGACTGAGCCCCAGTACGGACATAGAATTGTATTCCAGTTGCCTCTGACGGGTCCCCAGGTCGCACACTGAATGCTATTTCAGTTCACCCAGCCTGAGCCCAAGTCTGGACACTGCCTGCTATTTCATTTGCCACAGACTGAGCCCCAGTCCGGACACTGAATGGTATTTCAGTTGGCACAGACTGATCACCACCCGCAGACTGAATGCTATATCAGTTGCCCCTGACTGAGCACCGGTACGCACAAGGAAAGTCATTTCAGTTGTCCCAGACTGAGTCCCAGTCCGCACAAGGAAAGTCATTTCAGTTGTCCCAGACTGAGCCCCTGTCCGGATACTGAAAGCTATTTCAGTTGTCCCAGGCTGAGCACAGCCCGGACACTGAATGCTATTTCTGTTGCCCCAAACTGAGCCCCAGTCCGGAAACTGAATGGTATTTCAGTTGCGCCAGACTGAGACGTAACCGCACACTGAATGCTGTTTCAGGTGCAAAATACTGAGCCCCACCCGCACCCTGAATGCTATTTCAGTTGCCCAAGACTGAGCTTCCGTCCGGAAACTGAATGGTATTTCAGTTCCCCAAGACTGAGCACCAGCCGCGCACTGAATCCTATTTCAGTTCTACCAGACTGAGCCCAGTCCGTACACTGAATGGTGTTTCAGTTGCCCCAGACTGAGCCCCACCCGCACACTGAATTCTATTTCAGCTGTTCCAGACTGAATCCCAGTCCGCACACTGAAGGCCAATTCAGTTGTCCCAGACTGAGCACCAGTCCGGATACTGAAAGCTATTTCAGTTGCCCCAGACTGAGCACCAACCGCACACTGAATGCTATTTCAATTTTCCCAGACTGAGCACCAGTTCGGAAACTGAAAGCTATTTCAGTTGCCCCAGACTGAACCTCACCCGCACACTGAATACTATTTCAGTTTCCCCAGACTGAGCGCAGTCCGGGCACTGAATGCTATTTCAGTTGCCCTAGACTGAGCATCACCTGCACACTAAATGCTATTTTACTTGCCCGAGAATGAGCCCCCGTCTGGACACTGAATGTTATTTCAATTGCCCCAGACTAAGCTCAGTCCGGACGCTGAATGTTAGTTCAGTTGCCCCAGACTGAGCGTCTGTCCCACACTGAAAGCTATTTCAGTTTCCCCTGTATGATCACGTCCTGCAGACTAAATGCTATTTCAGTTGCCCCAGACTGAGCTCCAGCCGCACACTAAAATGTATTTCAGTTGTCCGAGATTGAGCCCCAGTGCTGACAATGAAAGCCATTTTAGTTGTACCAGACTGAGCCCCAGTCCGGACACTGAAAGCTATTTCAGATGTCCCAGACTGAACCTCAGTCCTGACACAAAATGCTATTTCACTTGCCGCAGACTGCGCCCCAGTCCGGACATTGAATGTTTTTTTGATTGCCGCACACTGAGAACCACCCGCACACTGAATGATATTTCTGTTGCCCCAGACTGACCTCCACCTGCACACTGAATGTTATTTCCGTTGCCCCAGACTGAGCGCAAGTCCAGACACTGAATGATATCTCAGTTGTCCCAGACTGAGCCCCACCCGCACACGGCTATCCATTTCAGATGACCCAGATTGAGCCTTAGTGCGCACACTGAAATCTTTTTCAGTTGTCCCAGGCTGATCCCGGTCCGGACCCTGAATGATATTTCTATTGCCCAAGACTGAGTCCCAGTCCGAAAACTGTATTTCTGTTGCCCCAGACTGAGACATAACCGCACATTGAATGCTATTTCAGTTGCACCAGACTGGCCCCACCCGCACCCTGAGAGCTATTTCAGTTGCCGAAGACTGAGCACCAGCCGCGCACTGAATCCTATTTCAGTTGTACCAAACAGAGCCCAGTCAGCACACTCAATGCTATTTCAATTGCAGCAGGCTAACCTCCAATCCGGACACTGAATGCTATTTCAGTTGCCCCAGACTGAGCACCAGACCGAGAACTGAATGCTATTTCTGTTCTCCCAGACTGAGCCCCTCCCGCACACTGAATGCTATGTCAATTGCCCCAGACTGAGCACCATCTTCATACTATATGCTATTTAACTTGCCCGGGACCGAGCCCCAGTCTGGACACTGAATGCTATTTCAGTTTCCCCAGAGTGAGCCCTACCCGCAAACTGAATGCGATTTCAGTTGTCTCCCGCTGCGCTTCAGTCCACACATTCAATGCTATTTCACTTGCCCCAGACTAAGCCCCAGTCGGGGAACTAAATGCTAATCCAGTTGCCGGGACGAAGCACCAGTACGGACACTGAAAGCTATTCCAGTTGCCCCAGACTGTGCCCCAGTCCGGACACTGCACGGTATTTCATTTGCTCCAGACTGAGACCCACCCACACACTGAATGCAATTTCAATTCCCCCAGACTGAGCGCAACCCGCACTCTGAATGCTATTTCAGTTGCCCGAACCTGAGTCCCACACGCACAATGAATGATATTTGATTTGCCCCAGACTGAGCCCCACTCCCACACTGAATGCTATTTCAATTGTCCCAGTCTGAGCGCCAGTCCGCACACTGAATGCTATTTCAGCTACCCCAAACTGAGCCCCGGCCCGCACACTGAATGTTATTTCAGTTGCCCCCAGACTGAGACCCAGTCGGGACACTGAATGCTATCTCAGTTGCCCCAGACGGAGCCCCACCAGCACACTGAATGGTATTTCAGCTGATCCAGACTGAGCCCCAGTCCGCACACTGAATGCTATTTCAGATTTCCCACACTGAGCACCACGAGCACACTGAATGCTATTTCAGTTGCCCCTGACTGAGCCCCACCCGCACACTGAATGCTATTTCAAATGCTCCGGACTGACCAGCAGTCAGCACAATCAATGCTATTTCAGTTACACCAGACTGAGCCCCTGTCGGGACACTGAATGCTATTTCATTTTCCCCAGACTGAGAAACACCCCCACATTGAATACTATTACAGTTGCCACAAAATGAACCCACCCGCACACTGAACGCTATTTCTGTTTTGCCCAGACTTGCCCCACCCGCACACTGAATGTTATTTCAGTTTCACCAGACTGAGCCCCACCGGCATACTGAAAGCTATTTCAGTTGCCCCAATCTGAGCCCCTGTCCGGACACTGAATTTTATTTCAGTTTCCACAGACTGAGCGCCACCCGCACATTTAATGCTATTTCAGTTTTCCCAGACTGAGCCCCACCCGTACACTGAATGCTATTTCAGTTGCCCCAGACTGAGCCCCTTCCGGACATTGAATGCTATTTCATTTGTACCAGACTGAGCACCACCCGCACACTGAATGCTATTTCAGTTTCCCCAGACTGTGTCCCACCCGCACACTGGATGCAATTTCAGTTGTACCTGACTGAGCGCCAGTCCGCACACTGAATTCTATTTCAACTGCCCAACACTGAGCCCCAGTCCGCACATTGAATGCTACAGTGTGGAAGGATTAGATGGGGCAACAGATGTTAGAGGGTCCAGAGAAGTGTTTTCAAGTAACGTGAAGATGGTTCTCCCAGAGTTGATGGAACACTCAACCTCCTCCTGGGACATGAGG
>JARFYF010065615.1:0-13429 GCA_030265395.1 Rhina ancylostomus | reverse complement strand
TTGCAATAGGAGTCAAGAATGCTGACTTAATGCAGCTGAAAGACATTGCAATTGATCCCAGCTTAGTTTTCCGTCCAAGTACGTTCTATTCTTTGCCAAATATAGAAGAAGAGGTGACAACACTGTTATTGACTCTGCCTGCTCCTCGAGCAATTCCTGAAGAGCCAACTGCTCCCACTGAACAAGGTATTTGATTTCTTTGATCCGTTGTGCTCAACCTTGTGCTGTATAAGACTTTACCATTGACAAAACTGTTTAATACCTGCAAATCCTCCATTAGGGTGCCCACAGTAAGCCAGGAGAAACACACTTGCATGGCAACAAGGAGCATGAGAAAGCACGATGTGGTAGGGAAACTGTGTCAGAGAAACTTTTGCAAAAGTGAATGTGGTGATTTGAGGATACGAGCACATAGCTATTGGAAAAATAATTTGTATATTACAAGTAAACCACAGCATCATTAATGCTGTGGCTTACTTTATTAATATATAAATTATTAGATACAATATACATTCTGGAATGGATATATATTGTAACTATGCTTATCAGACTTGAACATCCAAAATAAGGCCATTCTAAACTTACTTTTGAATTTCAACTTGATTTACTTAAGAAAAATAAAAATACACTCACTTCATTTCTTCTATGCCTATTGCTATAGCTAATCAGAATATTTACATGTTCTAGCTCACAAAATGCACATGATAATTTAAGAGTTCTTGCTGAGTTCAAAATTCATTGGGGGCTACATTGACTTTGGAAAGTACAGTAAATTGTGCTTGGTTGCCTGTTAAACACATTCGCTTCCACTGATTTAATGCCAGTCACTTTGAAAAACAAATGAGTAGAAACTGCTGTAAAAGCGTTTCAGTATTTTGACTCATGATGATATTGAAGACATTAGGAAAGCAAAATGAGCTTCAGCAGCATTCTTTCAGACCCAGGAAATGGCTATTCCACAATTTATAAACATTCTGTATAGTTATCTATTCCTCTTGGTTCTCAATGGCTAAAAGAACATCATTCTCAGTTCAGATATTTTCAATTGCCTTCACATCTCAATCCACCCCAGCCTCAACAACCTTTTTGCAGAGGAAGTTCCAGATTTCTATTATCCTTTTGTGTGAAGAAGTGCTTCCTGAATAGCCTAGCTCTATTTTTGTGTATTTTGCCTCCTTGCTCTGGAGTCTCCCACCAATGGAGTTCCTCTCCATTTATCCTATCGATTTATTTCAAACATTTCTTAAACACCTCAATTAACTTAACTTTTTTACTCAAGTGAGCAAGTCATATGATACAACCCTTTCAGCCCTGGTATCACTTTGGGGAATTTGCACTGCATTTCATTCATGCTCAACATAGATTTCCTATTGTGTGTTCAGATCTCAACAAATGGGGTCTAACCAAAGCTTTTTGGAACTGTAACAAAACTTTCATCCTCATGTATTTTGGTCCCTATGAAATAAAATCCAACATTCAAATCATTTTTTGCACATGTCCACTAGAGCATAGTGATTTCTACATCTTAAACCCTACATCACTCAAGACACAAGAGAATGAAGATGCTGGAATCTGGAGCAAAAACAATCAGCAGCATCTGTGGGAGGCAAGGAACCATTGACATTTTGTATCAAAACCCTGCATCAGGACTGGTTCTGATGTAGGGTTTTGACCCAAAACGTCGACAATTCCTTTCCTCCCGCAGATAATGCTTGACCTGCTGAGTTCCCCTAGCAGATTGCTTGTTACCCCCATATCTCTCTGCTGCCCTAGACTTTGAAAATGAATAAATTCACATTTCCCCCACTGAACTACATCATAGTTTTGATCATTAACATAACCCATCAGTGACCCTTTGAAAGTTCTTCCTCCTGCCAACTGGTTTACAGTGCCATGAAAGTTGGTGCTTTCAACAAATTTGTTCACTCTTTTCATCCATTTATCCATTTCGCTAGAGGTGAAGAGCTGGAAATCCCAGTACAGATCTCTGGAAAACACTAATAGTGACATCCCGATGACTAAAGTGCACATCCATTATCACGACCCAATGCGCCCTTTCTCTATTCAATTCTCTATCCATGTAAATAGATTTCAATGCCAAACATTCTTCATTTTGTTAAATCTCCCTTCAGTGGGGACCTAATCAAATCCATTCTGAAAATCTATAAAAATAACTTCTTCGGAGGTTCATTTAGCTATGTTGATTGCACTAGGCCCTGGATATTTACCCATCTTTATCTTTTCAGTTAGTTTAGCATTTACTCTGGTATGATTTTCCCTTGATTTATTTCTAATTTCCTCATACACTTGGTAATCTATTTTTATCCTCTGCTCTGAAGACCAATCCAAAGTAAATATTTAGCAAGTATGCCAATTTCTAATTTTTGGCTGAATGTGTAGCTTAGAGCTATCAGTATTAACCATCTTCTTCCTGCTAAATACTTGTGAACATCTTTAGTGTTATTCTTGATCTTCTCAAACCACTGAGTCTTCAGATTTGGCCAAAAATATCAAATCAAAACAAAAATATCAAATCTTTTGGACAGGCTGATACCACAAATAACAAGAACCCTCTCCACATCCAGGAAAGTACTCAATAGTTTTTCTTCTCAATCCATGATTCCATAAGCAAGGCTTCATGCAACATCAGGATTTGTTATTTAAACAAAAGCTGTTACTTAAAAGTAAATGTGAATTGATGAAAAACTAAAATGTCACTATTATGAATTTGAACACTTTGATTGGAAGGGATGTTTTGCATTGACAGAGCACCTTTAACAACTTAATAAACTTCTAATTTTACAGTCAGTAAGGACTCTTAGAAACAGTGCTAAATTGTAAAGTATCCAACTTCTTCACAGAGCAGTTCTTCAAATGCCATGTGGTAATGACTAGATAATCTGTTCCAGTGGTGGTTGAGGGATAAACATTGGCCATCATATAATGGTATGTTCCTTTGAGAGAGCAGATGGGGTCTTAATTTAATCTTGCAGACTTCCAATAGTACAGTGCTGGAGTACCTACCTGTCTTCATCCCAGGAGTAGGCCAATAACCCACCAGTGGAGAAATCACTGCCACTGGGCCTCGTGGCTGGAGAGGCAGCAGAGGAGATTCACTAGGATATTGTCTGGGATGGAGCACTTTAGTGTAAGACTGGAGAGGCTAGGGCTTGTTTTTACTGGAGTGGAGGAGGTTGTAAGGGGACATGATTGAGAAATATGAACTTATGAGGGGCACAGATAAGGGGAAAATATTCCTGCAATCTACCCTATCAGAGGTGAATAAAACTAGAAGGCGTGGATTTAAGGCAAGGGGTAAGAGATTTACAGGGGATCTGAGGGGAACATTTTTTACCCAGATAGCAGTGAGTATCTGGAATACACTGCTGGACAGAGTGGTGGAAGCAGAGTTGCTAGCGGCATTTAAGAAGTGTCTAGATGAGCATCTGAATTGCCTTGGATTATGGGTCAGGTACTGGAAGATGGGATTAATATGGATGGGATGTCCATTGGTCAGTGTGGACTCATTGGCCAAATAGCCTGTTTCGATGCTTTATTACTCTATCACAATACCTGAATGAACATGAAGTTCACTTCTACAGCAATCTAGCGGTTAGAATACATATTACGCAGCTACATGGAACTCTGAACAGTACATCACAGCACAGGAACAGGCCCTTTGGCTCATCATGAATGTGCTCACCATGATACCAATCTAATTAATCCTATATGCCTCCACATGATCTGTATCCTTCCATTCCCTGCCTGTTTTTGTGTCTGTCTAGATGCTTAACATTTCTATCGATTGACATTGTATATTTCTTTCAGTTGTACCAGACGCAAGCAAAAGAGACATTGTATTCCTTATTGATGGATCAAATAATGTTGGGAGCACAAATGTCACGTTTGTCCGTGATTTTCTCACTAGTATCATAGAAAATCTTGACATTGGAAGAAACAGAGTTCAAGTAGGTTTGGTGCAGTACAGCAATTATGCAGAGACTGAGTTCTACTTGAATACATATTCTTCAGAAGATGAACTTCTGTCTCATGTGAAAGGACTGAGACTAAGAGGTGGAACCTCTCTCAATACTGGTGCTGCACTAGACTATGTGCTCCGATATCACTTCACCCAATCTGCAGGAAGTAGGAAAGAGGAAGGAGTTCCTCAGATATTGGTGCTGATCACTGGTGGAAGATCTGGAGGTTATGTCAGGCAGCTGGAAGATGCATTGAAGCGAGCTGCTGTATTGACCTTTGTTATAGCAGCCAAGAACACTGATCCATTACAGCTACAGGAAATGTCAATCGACCCAGGTCTGATCTTCAGAGTGCAGGAATTCAGCTCGCTGCCAGATGTACAGGAACAACTCATGATATCATTATCAACGCTAGCTGCTCCAACAGTAGTTCACAAACAGCCAACAGTAATTACCAAAGGACCCACGGACACAGTTACTCCAGGTACATGAATTTTGTTCTGTGTTCAACCTTTATCAGTTCAAATTCCTTTTCATCAAGCCAGTCATAGTTATTTATATCAGTCATGTAGGTGAAGATTTGGAATCAGTCTTGGGCTCCATCTATATGCTCCCTGTTAAGCTGCGTCCTAATCTCAAAATTGGCAACCTAGCTTTCAAATCTGTCCATTAGCTTCTCCTTACAATCTCCTATGAACCCTGGAGATAATTGTGCTTCTCTAAATCTGGCTTTATGAGTATCTCTGAATTCAATCACACAGTAACTGGAAGTTCAAAGTATGGAAATTCCTTCCAAAACCTCTTAACTTCTCTTTACTCATTTAAGATCCACCTTAAAACTTAAATCTTTGACCAAGCTATCTTTGACATGAGTAGGTTTTGTACATAGGCCGTAGCAGATGTAGAGTTGAATTCCTTTCCCTAACCTTCAAAGTAATTTTGTGGGAGCAACAAGACAGTATTGCATGTTATTGTTTTCTCAGGCTTTGAGACATCTACACTTAGGATCTTTTGCTAACTGTTCATTGAAAGCAAATGAGAAAGGATTACACCAAAATTCCATTAATCTGGCATGCGGAGGATACTTGTGATACTGGACCAGCAGATATGCTGGAATAATGGCTAATACTCCTATTAACATGCCAACACATTTTTAATACAATTTTATATGTTGCACAATAGGATAGTAAATTTTCTAGTGAACCCAGCAAGTTTAAAGGGAGCATTGCAAAACAGGTCCTGGTGTGCTCAAAGGGAATGGAGAACAGAACCTAATGAAATTAAAGGGAGCACAGGAAATAGGGAAACAGTGTGTTTTAAGGGATCATGGGAAACAATGTCTATGAGTTGAATGCTGAACCATTGGGATTTACAAACATTTGGAGAGCAAATTAATGGAGTTTTACTATATTGGCCACCCCACATTTTGGGGGTAGGGGTGTGGGGGGATGCAGTGAGGAGTTTCATCACCAGGAACCAAGCCATAGGGTCATAGAGTCATAGATTGAGGCAGCACAGAAGCAGGCCCTTCAGCCCAACTCAACCATGCTGACCAAAATTCCTACCTGAGCTAGTCCCATTTGCCTGCGCCTTTGGCCCATAATACCTCTAAACCTTTCCTATCCATGATCCTGATTAAATGTCTTTTAAACATCGTAATTATAAGTACCACTTTCTCTGGCAGCTCATTCCACATACCCACAACTCTGTGTGAAGAAGTTGCTCTTCGGGTCCCCTTTACATATTTTCCCTCTCACCTTAAACCGATGCTCACTTGGTTTATACTCCCTTACCCTGGGAAAAACACAATAACCATTCACCTTATCTATGCCCCTTGTGATTGTAAAAGGCCACCCCTCAGCCTCCTATGCTTCAGGGTAAACAGCCCCAGCATATCCAGTCTCTCCTTATAAGCTGTCCAGGCCTGGCAAATCCTTGTGAATTTTCTGCAGCCCATCCAACTTAATGACAACCTTCCTATAGCTAGGTGACCAGAATTGCACACAATACTCCAAGTGCATTATAACCAATGTCTTGTACAGCTGTAATATGATGCCCCAACTTTTGTACTCAATGCCACAACTGAAGGCAAGTGTGCCGAATGCATTCTGCACCACCCTGTCTACCTGTGTCACCACTTTCAGGGAACTGTATACTTCGACCCCCAAATCGCTCTGTTCAAC
The DNA here is from genome assembly GCA_030265395.1 of Rhina ancylostomus. Taxonomy (NCBI): domain Eukaryota; kingdom Metazoa; phylum Chordata; class Chondrichthyes; order Rhinopristiformes; family Rhinidae; genus Rhina; species Rhina ancylostomus. Next base: position 7,266 of record JARFYF010065615.1, on the reverse strand, counting down.
AACACTCTCTAGGTCCCTGCCATTTACTTTGCAAATCCTGCCCTGGTTTAACTCTCCAAAATACAACACTTTGCATTTGTCTGAGTTAAATTCCATCCACCATTCCCTGGCCCACTTTCCCAGTAGATCTAGATCATGTTGTAATCTTAGACAACCTTCTTCACTGTCCACTACACCACCAATATTGATGTCATCTGCAAGCTTACTAACCACACTAGCTACATTCTCATCCAAGTCGTTAATTTAGATGTCAAACAACAGGGAATCCAACCCTATGGGACACCACTAGTCACAGGCCTCCAATCTAAAAAACAATCTTCCAAGACAACCGTCTGACATCTTCCACCAGGCAAATTTTGTATCCACTTGGCTAGCTCACCTTGGATCCCATGTGATCTAATCTTCCAGATGACCCTACCATGAGGGACCTTGTCAAAGGTGAAACTTGCAGGCTGCCCCAGCACATTCTTGGTAATGCAAAAAGATGCATTTCACTGTGTGTTTTGATGTATATGTGACTAATAAATAAATATCAATATCAATCAAAGAACAGATGAAAGTGACATTTCATGACCACATGTTAATGAACTAGACCGGGCGATAGAATTGCTAGACTTTCTCAGAAACTTCTTTGGATCAGCCATGAAAATAGTATATTCAACACACAGGTCAGGGAGTGGGTATCCTGCATTGAATGACTGACTCTGCAGGGCCTTGTTAATACAAGTAGGGTGAAAATGCAAGGGAATATTCTCCACTTCACTGCAGGAGTACACCTGCAACATTACATAAGGGACTCATCACCATTCAGTTCAAAGCACTCTCCGTGACTGGATCTTCATCCATTCACCCTCAATGCCCACTTTCCTCAGCACTGGTATACCCTGGTACATGGCAGAAACTTGTCAAGGCTATATTAGTAACACTTCCCAAACCTGAGACCTCCACCACTATTAGCTGAAAGGGAGCAGGTCCAAGGATGGGATCATTTAGCAAATACTCCTTCAAGTCATAGAGCTTCCTCACTTTGTATATATGCTGCCATTCCTTTACTGGTGCAGATCAAAATACTGGGAGTCACAACCTGACAGAACAAAGGGACAACTTTCACCAGAAGTGCTGCAGCTGTTCACTTCCTTCTCATTGTATTTTAGATAATTTCACCTCTTTTGATGAAACATAGTTTAACGTAGAACATGTTACAAATGCTTCCCAAAAATTTTGTATATAAATACATTTAAGTGATGGTTCAACACTGAGATCTTTCTCTTAGTGGAAACAATCCAGTCCCTGAAATATTATGGGTAAGACACCAGTATCAAAATTATAATATAAGTACAGCTAAAGGTAGGTGCAGGGTCTAATATCACCAATTTCTCAAAAATCAACACAGCCATACATGATGCTACAACAAAACCAATACTCATGATCCCAAGTAAACTGAGAATTTTCGGAACAGAGGGACCTTGACGTACAAGTCAAGGATACCTGAAGGTGGCAGAACAGGTAGATAAGATGATGAAGAAAAGGCATGGGATACCTGCCTTCATTAGCCAGGGCATGGAATATAAGAGCAGGGAGATTATGGCAAACTTAATAAACTTTAGTTCAGCCACAACTGGAGTACTGTACAATTCTGGTCACCACACAATCGGAAGGATGTGATTGCAATTGAGACAGTACAGAGGATATTCACCAGGATGTTGCCTCAGTTATAAGAGAGTGGATGGGCTGGGTTTCTCTCTCTTGGAACCAAGGAGGTTGAGGGGAGACCTGATAGAATTGTACAAAATTATGAGAGGCATAGATGAGGTAGGTAGTGGGAAATATTTCCCCATAACAGAGGTGTCTAAGACTAGAGGCTTAACATAAGAGGTAAGAGATTTAGAGGGGATCTAAGGAGAAACTTTGTTACCCAGTGGGTGGCTGGATACAGTAGGTGGGGAATATACTGCCTGAATAGGTGGTGAAGGCAGATACAATATTAAAGAAGTATCTAGACATTGAATTGAATTGTCATGGCACAAAGGGTCATGGACCAAGTGCTGATAAATGGTTTATACAGATGGAGCCTGATAGTTGGCAAGGATGTGATCGAACAAAGGATTGGTTTCTGTGCTGTATGACTCTAGGATCTTCAATTGATCTGAGTAAGTATACCCTTCATCCTATTTTAACTAAGATGTCTCATTATAATTTAATTAAGCTTTCTAATATAAACCCAAAGTTAGTTTGAAAGTTACGTGTATACAGTAGCTTGTTGTTTTGACTTAGAGCATATAACTTAGAATGAGAGCTTACCCGAGCCATTCAGTATATGTTTTCTATTTTCATTGTTTGACTTGGATTGCAAAGAATATTCTTTCTGCAAAAAAAAGTAAAATATATTGATGGAATTTCATTTGTATCTTCTTATCTCCTTGACAGCTGATTTTAGGAAATAAATTAATTTATCATTTCACAAAAAAGGGTTTTGCTCCTGAACCATTAATTTGTCTGTTCTTTCAATTGATTCTGACATATCTGTTGCAGCTTCAGCATTTTTTGTTTTGTAAAGAGAATCCTTCATCCTGTGTGAAAACCACCCCAAAGTTTAATTGTTTTAAAATGGGCTTGTGATTTTCCAATGCATATTGCCTGTGGGCCAAGATCACTTGCTGGAAATGTAAACTTGGGAGGTGACTCCACACATGGTATGACTACGACAACAAACATCTTTTGGGGTTTTCTTCATCACATTTAACAATGCAATAGAGTTGATTTTTCTACTTTATCTGTGCATTGCAACCAAAAGTGATAGGAAGTGTAGGGGTGAAGAGCTGCAGTGTTTCCTCATGGTCTGTCCTATTTATTAGAGTAGGTTTTGGTGTAATGAAAAGTGCTAATGTAAATCAACACTCATGGATTTGCCTTGAAAGAAGAGTGTTTTATCTAATTGTGCTGTGTTCAAAAAACATAGCAAAAGAGGCTAAACAGCAGATGTAAAATGTAAGTGAAGATCAAAGTCATCTGCCACTGATTAATGGTTTTAAATAAGATTTACAAGGAAGGGACCTCAGAATTACCAAAGAAAATCTCAGCTTTGATTCATGAACATCAGTTATTTATAGTACGAGTTTTGATCTTACCAAATGAAAAGAGAAAGTTTTCATAAAAATCAAAATAACACGAGTCATTAATTTGCTTTATGTGGTGAATGTGGATAATCACAAACTGAATGCATGAAAAGCAGTTTCACATATTTTGAACAAAGTAGGTTCAATACTAAGGCACTTTCAGATTATAAAGACTCCACTGATGTGAAATAAAAGTGTCTCTCTCTTGCTCTGGTGTTCATGCTATGCCAGGGAACTAATAGCATTGTATGTTCACATTAATATGTTAAAAGATTAGAGTCAGTTTTAGAAACATGAACACAGGGAGAAACTAACAACCAGGAAAAAACAGCAGGAGGGTGCCAAAGTCAACAGGGGAGGAGAACTGCTTGAAGAAGACTGTTTCCAATTGCAGCAGAACCTACCACCTGCTAGGTCAGGGGTTTGTGTCTTTGCCAGTGGCGCTAAATATGCAACTGTTTTGTCTTGGTCTCTTTCTAGGTTGCTGCAGGGGAAGCCCTCAACCTGCAGTGAACATCAAATGGACCACTAGTGTCTTTCTTATCAGATAAAATCAAGATAATCAAGCTTTGTGATGGATGCCAACAAAAAATCTTCAAAGTGAAATTTATTGCTTTAGGTGAGGATGAAATGATTCTTTTGAACCAATACTTAACTGATTAAAATTTTGTGCACTTCACATCAAATGAAACATTCCACTGAATTTTATGTACATTTCACAAAATAATTATGAACCAAATTACAGTCCCTTTAACTCTGACCAAACAGAAACCCTTTAACATGCACAGATACTTCCTAAACGTAGGGGTGACACAGTTGTATGGTTTAGAAGTCCAGTTAAGCTCTTTCTGCTGATTCGCTTATCAGGGTTCATACTTCAATAATGTTAATTTAGGCAAGATTTCCCATAGATCTAAAACCAGGGGGGAGAAAATGATAAAAAGATGTATTATCCTTCTTTATCCCCAGTATTATGTAAAGCCATTAAAAATGATAAAAGCATTGAAAGCTGACATTGATGACTCATAATTGGATGTAATAGCAAATTGAAATATTCATACTTAATTTGAAATAAATTCACCATTATCTTTGGGATAGTATTGTGATTGCATTCATTTGATTTAAACTTGGAATCCAGAACATTATACTATAGGTGACTATTGCAGCAACACTTAAAATGGAACTGGTTCAGTACAGCAGAAATATGAAATGTTGCAGAGACATGGGATAAGTGGAGGTGAATCCCACTTGGGAGAACATAAGTAACTGAATATCATTGTGCTATTTGTATCTGTAATTTTTATAACATGTCCACTTTTCATATTGCTTGTGCTACTTTGAGGTTGTCCTTCTATATCTTGAATTAATATTTATTTCTAGATTTCAAACTGAGGGGCATAAAGGAGGCAGAAAGCATCATAGACAGAGGAGTTCCAGGGAGGCAGTCACACTGCAGTCAGCCAGATAAATGGGTGACTTCTAGGGTTGTAATCTCAGGATTACTCCCTGTGCCACATGCTCGTGTAGGTAGGAATAGGAGGTCAGGGCAAATGAATGTGCGGCTGAAGAATTGGTGTACATGGGAGGGCTTCGGGTACTTGGACCATTGGGATCTCTCCTTTGAAAGAGGTGACCTGTACCATAGGGACAGGTTGCATTTGAATTGAAGGGGGATGAAACATCCTCGCAGGCAGGTTTTCTAGTGCTACTTAGGAGGACTTAAACTAGTCTGGTGAGGGAGGAGGGGGAACCTAAATTGGTAATGTATCAGATGAGAAAGCTGAAGCAAATACAGAGGATAAAGCAAACAGACAGGCAGGGGCAGGACAGGGTACTTGAAAGATCTGGTAAGCTAAGTGACATTTCCTTTAATGCAAGATGCGTCACAGGTAAGAGAGATGAACTCAGAGCATGGATCAGCACATGGGACATGGCTGAAGGATGGGGAAGACTGGCAGCTCGATGTTCTGGGGTACCATTGCTTCTGACATGACAGAGGTAGAGGTAAGAGAGGAGGGGGAGTTGCACTATTGACTAGGAAGAACATCACTGCAGTATTTAGAGAAGATATCCTTGGGGAAGCATCCAGCAAGGCCAAAGAGGTAATAAAAAAGGGGAACACTTTGGTGGGATTACGAATGATCAGAGGAATTAGAGGAGAATATCTGTAGGGAAATCACAGATAGGTGAACGATTAATAGGGTTGTAATAGTAGGTAATTTCAACTTCCTTAATATTGACTTGGATTAGATGGGGCAGAATGTGTTAAGTTTGTCCAGGAAAGTTTTCAGAAGCAATATTTAGATGGCTCTATTAGCGAAGGGGCTACACTTGACCTCTTCTTTGGAAGTGATGCTGGGCAAGTGGTTAATGTGCCAGTGGTGGATCACTTTGGGAGCAGTCACCGTAGTTCTAATGGTTTCAAGATAGTTATGGAAAAAGATGGGACCAGTCCTTGTCAAAGTGTTAAATTGGGGGAAGGCTAATTTCAACGGCATTAAACAGAAACTCTCAGAAGTGGTTTGTGGGAGGCTGTTTGCAGGCAAGGGGATGTCTGGCAAGTTTAAGGCTTTTAAAAGTGGGGTTAAAAGAGTTCAGGGCCAGCATGTTCCTAATGAGTGAAGGGCAAGTCTGGCAAGATTAGGAAATGGTTATGAGGGATTTTGAGGGTCTGGTCAGGACAAAGAAGGTGGTATATGTCATGTATAGGCAGCTGGGATCAAGGGAGTCCCTTGAGGTGCATAAGGGATGTAGGAGTGCACTTAAAATGGAAATTAGGAGGGCAAATAGAGGCCATGAGGCATTGCTGGCAGATAAGATAAAGGAGAATCCTAAAAGATTCTATAAATATCCTGAGAGTGAAAGGGTAGCTAGATAGACAGTAGATCCTCTCAATGATCAACATGGTAATTTATGTGTGGGGCCAAGGAAATGAGTAAGGTCTTCAATGAATACTTCTCATTGGTATGAATTGTGGAGAAGGATATGGAAGCTATTGAGTTCAGGGGAACAAACCGTGATATTCTGGAGCATATCAACATAATGAAGAAGGAAGGGTTAGGGATCCTGAAGTACATAGTAGATAAGTCTCTGGGGCCTGACCAGCTGTATCCTAGGATATATGGGAAGCAAGGGAGGAGATTGATGTGGCCCTGGCAGATATTTCTGTAACTTTGTTAGCTGCAGGTGAGGCACCCCAAGACTTGGGGATAGACAGTATTGTACATTTATTTAAGAAAGGCAGCAGGGATAACCGAGGGCTCTACAGGTCAGTGAACCTTGCATCAGTGGTGGGAAAGTTACTGGTAAAGGTTCTGGGAGACAGCACTTACTTTCATTTGGACTAATTGGGGATACTCAGCGTGGCTCTGTGCATGGGTAGTTATGTGTCATGAATTTGACTGAGTTTTTTGAAAAGGTGACCGAGAGGATTGGCGAGGGCATTGTCTATATAGCCTTCAGCAAGGCCTATGACAAAGTCTCATATGATAGGTCGGTCCGGAAGGTTTGAACACATGGGATCCAGGGTGTGCTAGCCAATTAGATACAAAATTGGCTTGGTGGAAGGAGTCAGAGGGTTATAGTGGAAGTTTCTTCTTTCACATTGAAGACCTAAGACTAGTGGTGTGCTGCAGGAATCAGTGCTGGGTCCACTGTTGTTTGTCATCTATATTAATGATTTGGATGAGAATGTAAGTGGCATGATGAATAAGTTTGCAGTTGACACGAAAATTGGTGGTATAGTGGACATAGAAGAAGGTTGTCTAAAGTTACAACAGGATACTGGTCAACTGGAAAAGCAGGTGAAGGAATGACTGTTGGAATTTAACTCAGACTAGCGTGAAGTGCTGCGTCTTTTGAAGTTAAACCAGGGCAGGGCATACACAGTGAGTGACAGGGACATGGGAAGTGTTGTTGTACAAAAAGACCTAAGGATACAAGTACATAGTTCCCTGGAGGTGGCAACACAGGTAGACTGGGTGGTGAAGAAAGCATATGGCATGTTTGCCTTCATTGGCTGAGGTATTGAGTAGAAGAGTTAAGGTATCCTGTTACAGCTGGTATCCTGTTACAAAATGTTGGTTTGGCTACACTTGGTATATTGTGTACAGTTCTAGTCACTGCACTACAAGAAAGATGTGATTGAGTT
>JARFYF010065609.1:0-13435 GCA_030265395.1 Rhina ancylostomus | reverse complement strand
GGTGGAAGCAAATTCATTGGGGGCTTTTAAGAGGGGCTTGGATGGGCACATGAGGAAAATGGAGAGATGGGCATTCTGTTGGTAGGAGGGATCAGTTATCTTGGCACAACACTGGGCAGAAGGGCCTGTTCTGTGCTGTACTGTTCTATTTTCTATGTTCTATAAGTGGCAATGAACCATCACTCCTGGATGAGCTCTATGCCTTTTGTGCATGCGTTGACCTGGAGAACTATGACACACCCACACAAGCCCCCACATCTCCAGATGAGCCTGTAATCTCAGATTATCAGGCCAAAGTCAGGGCATCCTTCCAGAGGGCAAATCCATAAAAGGCACCTGGTCCAGATGGCATACCTGGCTGAGTACCAGGGATCTGTGCAGACCAACTGGCTGGAGTGTTTCTGGACATATTCAACCTCTTGTTTCTGTGGTCCAGGGTTCCCATCTGTTTCAAAGTCATCCATTGTACCCATGCCCAAGAAGAGCATGGTGACCTACCTCACTGACTGCAGTCTGATGTGCTTTCATCAACCATAACAAAGTGTTCTGAGGTTGGTCATGGCACAATTTAAACCTGCCTCAGGTGACCTGGATCCGCTTCAATCTGCCAACCACCAGAACAGGTCAACAGCAGATGCAATTTCTCTGGCTCTTCACTCCGCTCTGGACAACAGGAACACATACATCGGGCTGCTGTTCATCGACTACAGCTTGGCATTCAACACAATCGTCCCATCCAAACTCCTCATCAAGCTTGGGCTTCTGGGTCACTGCCTCCCTCTGCAACTGGATACTCGACTTTCTCATCAGCAGACCTCAGTCAGTGAGGATTGGTAATAACATCTGCTTGCTGACCATCAACACAGGTGCACCTCAAGGCTGTGCGCTTAGCCCCTGCTCTACTCTGTACACACACAACTGTGTGGCTAAGCACAGCTCCATACACAAATTCACTGATGACACCACTGTTGTTGGATGAATCACAGATGGTGATGAGTCAGCTTACCAGAGTGAGAGGACACCTGGTTGAGTGGTGCACAACAACGTCTCACTCAATGTCAGTAAAACTCAAAAGTTGACTTCTGGAAGGGGAAGGAGAATGAACCAGTTCACATTGGGGATTGGCGGTGGAGAGAGTCAGCACCTTTAAATTCCTGGGTGTTAACATTGGATGAGCTGTCCTGGGTCCTGCACATTGGTGCAATCACAAGGAAGGTATGCCAGCATCTTTACTTTGGAAGTGAAGGAAGTTCAACTTGTCAGTGAAAATTCAAGCAAACTTGTACTGTTGAAAGTATCCTTACTGGTTGTATTGTGATCCAATTGGCAATTTGAATGTGCAGCAGCGTAAGAATCTGCAGAGAGAAGTGGACTCTGCCCAGTACATCACGGGCACATCCCTCCTATCGGTAGTATCTACAGGAGGTGCTGCCTCAAGGAAGCATCATCCGTCTTCAAAGTTCCCCATCGGCCAGGACATGCCATCTTCTCACACCTCCCATCAGTCAGGAGGTACAGAAGCCTGAAGTCCCACACCACCAGGTTCAGGAACAGTTATTTCCCATTAACCATTCAATTCTTGAACCAACCGACACAATCCTCATCACTGGAGTTTACCAACACTATGTAGCTTTCAACAATTTGCACAAAAATTGACCTTTTTTGTTCTAATTGTGTTACATCTTGTAAAAATGTTTGTCATTGTGAATGCTGCTTATCTGATGCTCTGTGCCTGTGATGCTGCTGCAAGTTTTTCATTGCACCTGTGCACACACATACTTGTGCATATGACAATAAACTCAACCTTGACTTTGATCATTCCATGAACTAAATCCAATGTTTCTGTTCATTTTTAATACCAAAAACATCCTATTCAGCATTGCTGTGTTCAATGGACCAAAGATAGCTTTCACCAATTGCATATACACAACAATTTTGTTATATTTCTTGGGGGGGAAATGGAAGCAGGATTGCACAATGCACAAATTATTCATCAAAACAATTATTGACATTAGCTGCTTCTAGTTGTTTGTTTCAATTAATGAATTTAGCATAAAAAACAAAGATACTTTCCTAATCTGTTCCCTGGTGACTGACATCTGGTATAAATATGACAGGCTGTGAACATAGAGTATAGTAAGCTTCAGGTTTTCAATAGGAATGGATGGAGTTGCACGAATCTTGGAGTTGGCCATTTGCTATTCCATCATTGCAGTTATTGGCATTCCTGGTAAAGTATTGGTGTTAATTATGAAATGTTACATCACATCTGTGTTCACTGGTATTGTTGCTTTCTGACACTTGGAGATTTTTACCCCTTTGCTGTTATCCCAGTATCATTAAAACCCTTGTTTTCTCCCATTAGTTGTACTATTTGAATTGAATATTCTATTCCTTTTAAATTTTATTTCTTTAGATTGCATTTCATCACAATTAGCAGTACAGTTTTTACTTTGCACCTTCTAATCTTTTCTTATGGCACTTGTAAGAACAGTTTCAAACAAAATTTGACACAAAATTTACATTCAGGAATTTCAAACAGGAAGTGGAATGTTTAGAAAACAGCAATGAGAATGTTGAAATAGCAGAACTGAGGATCCAGAAAATCAGTAAGTGCAGGATGGGGATTTGAACTGGAGATTTTGTGATTCAATGTACTGGCTGCAGAGAGGTGATGAAAGTGAATTTGTGGAGAGTGCAATGTGGAAGATCGGTCATTGATGAATCCAGATGGATGGCAAGAGGAGGAGTGCATGGTGTAATAGGCCTTGATATTGGTATTGTTGGGGAAGGAGGAACATTGTGATGTATCTTAAACTACCTGTAGATTGGAAAAACCAAATTACTGGTGGTGCATGTGGGGAGGGAGCGGAGTGAAATACAGAATTGGTTTGGTGGATGAAGACGTGCATGTGAAAGGGGCATCCGAGGGAGCGCAGCTTTGCAGCAGTGATCTGTGATTTAACTGAGTTATGAAGATTTACAATGTTGGGCCAGTTGGTGCACTGACTCTGTGCCAATGGAAAAAGCCTCATCCCACTTTTTAGCACCATGTCTACAACGGTCTTCAAATACATATCTAAATGTGATTTAAATATGCATATATCGCTTTCAGGAAGTGAGTTCCAAACATCCATCTGGGTGTCTTCACAAGAGGAGGGGTTTATGGCAATGTTGTACCAGAGGGAGAAATATTGGATGGGGTGAAATGGGAAGAATATTTGGGATTTCCAGTGATATGGAAGAGCTGATGAACAACACGAAAATAAGTGGTGTTAATAATATTGAAGTTTTCAGTGGAAGAGAACGTTCTTGCTCTGGATTTTTTCCACAGACACAGACTCTCTGGTAAGACCCAGAGTGAAGTATGTTGCAACATCACAGCGCTCTAAATCGCAAGATAGAATTCGTCATAGGGCAACTATCTGTCAACTCAGTTTCAAGTGTCAATGCAATAAAAGTCACACTGAATACCGTCAAGTCCAACATTATCTGATTTCCAACATTTGTCTCTCACACACATTGAGAAAACAAAATATGCGCCACACACATAAAATACTCTCCTACCACAAAATAAAACACACACAGACGCACACTCACAAAGTAGAGTACACAAACACTCACACAGACAAAATATGTCCCACAATTTTCCTCCTTCACCAAGAATACCAATATCAAGCCCTATTACACCATGCACTCCTCCTCTTGCCTTCACTTATTTGAGTTAAAATCCCATCCATCCAGGATAAGAGAAGACAAGATATGTTTATTCGTCACTTGTACATCGAAAGACACAGTGACATGCATCTTTTTGCATAGAATGTACTGGGGGCAGCCCACAAGTGTCACCACACTTCCGGCGCAAGCACAGCACGCCCACAACTTCCTAACCTGTAGGTCTTTGGAAAGTGGAAGGAAACTGGAGCACCCGGAGGAAACCCACGCAGACACAGGGAGAATTTACAAACTCCTTACAAAATACTGGCTGGAATTGAAACTGGGTTGATGCTGCTGCAATAGCTTTACACTAACGGCTGCACTACCATGCCTGCCCTGTCGACCGATCTTCCACATTGCGCTCTCCAGAAATTCAGTTTCATCATCTCTCTGCAGCCAGTGCATCGAATCACATAATTTTCAGGAAAAATTCCCATCCTGCACTAACTGGCGAACTGGATCCTCAGTTCTGCTCTTTCGATATTCTCATGCTGGTTTCCAAACACAACACATCCTGTTTCAAACTTCCTAATGTAAAGTTCATGTCAAATTATGCTTGAAACTGTTCATACAAGTGCCATCAGAAAAGAAATTGCTTCCACTATAGTTGGAGTTTCACCATCAGAATGAGAAGAGATGATATAATAGGTATCAAAACCACTGAAGATCGGAAGTTGTAAAGAAGAAACTCGACGGTTAATTGTGATAAAATACACAATAAAGAAATATAATTTAATAGGAATAAAATATTCAATTAAACTGGTACAACCAATAGGAGAAAATAATTAAAGGGTATTGATGATACTGGGAGAACAGCACATCGATAAAAATCCACACTTGACAAAGCAACAATCCCAGTAAACACAGCAGTGATGCAACATTTCACAACATTTTGCAGATTGATAATTAACACCAATACTTTACCAGGAATGCCGATAACTGCCATGATGGTATAGCAAATGGCCAGTCCCAAGATCTGTGGAACTCCATGCATTGCAATGGAAGCTTTGAGAACACAATGCTCTGCATTCACAGTCTGTTATACTTATATCCGGCATCAGTCCCCAGGGAGCACATTGGGAAGGCATCTTTGTGTTTTATGCTAATTATGTGAATTGAAATAAGCATCTAAAAACAGCTAATGCCAGTAATTGCTTTGATGAATAAACATGTGTCATGTGTAAACGTGCTTCTGTTTCTTCCAAGAAATATAAAAAATATTCTCAAAGGTTGGATCTAATTGGTAAAAGCTGTCTTTAGCCCTTTGAATACTGTGACCTGGAACAAGATATATTTGGCATTAAGAATGAACAGACACATTGGAATTAGTTTGTGGAATGATCAAAGTCAAATTCAAACTTGAGTTTACTGCCATAAGCACAAGTCCATGTGTGCACAGGTGCAATGAAAATCTTATTTGTAGCAGCATCACAGGCACAGAGCATCAGATCAGCAGCATCCACAAGAAAAAACAAAAAGTAAGCAATTTTTACAAGAAAGAACACAATTAGAACAAAAAACGACATTTTAGTGTAAAGTGATGAAAGTGGTCATTGTGTTGCTCAGCTCTCGTGATCAGGGTTGTAGTGGTTGATTAATTAACTGAATGGTTGAAGGGAAATATCTGTTCCTGAACCTGATGGTGTGGGACTTCAGGCTTCTGTACCTCCTGCCTGGTGTTCATTGTTAGAGGATGGCACGGCCCGGATGGTGGGGATCTTTGATGAAGGATGTTGCCTTCCTGAGGCAGCATCTTCTGTAGATGCATCCAGTGGTGGGGAGGGAAGTGGCCATGATGTTTTGGGCTCAGTACACTATTCTCTGCAGCTTCTTATGTTCCTGAACATTCGAATTGCCATTCAGAGCATGATGCAAACAGTCAGGATACTTTCAGCAGTACATCTGCAGAAGTTTATTAGAGTGTTTGCAGACAAGCTGAACCTCCTTAACATCCTAAGGAAGTAAAGATACTGGCACACTTTCCTTGTGATTGTATCCATGTGCAGGGACCAGGACAAGCTTATCCAATATGTTAATACACAGGAATTTAAAACTGCTGGCTCTATCCACCACCACTCCCCCAATGTGGACTGGTGCATGTTCACCCTCCTTCTCCTTCCTCAAATCAACAATCAGCTCTAGTTTTATTGGCGTTGAGTGAGAGGTTGTTGTTGCAGCACCTCTCAGCCAGGTGTCCTAACTCGCTCCGGTAAACTGACTCCTCACCACCTGTGATTCGCCCAACAACAGTGGTGGGATCACTAAATTTGTATGTGGAGCTGTGCTTAGCCACACAGTCATGAGCGTACAGAGAGTGGAGCAGGGGGCTAAGCACGCAGCCTTGAGGTGCGCCTGTGTTGATGGTTAGCGAGGAGGAGATGTTGTTACCAATCCTCACTGACTGAGGTCTGTCGATGATGAAGTCGAGTATCCAGTTACAGAGGGAGGCACAGAGGCCCAGGTCTTGAAGCTTGTTGATGAGTTTGGATTGGACGATTGTGTTGAACGCTAGTTAACGAACAACAGCCTGACGTATGTGTTCCTGTTGTCCAGATGGTCCAGAGCAGAGTGAAGAGCAGAGGAATCACATCTGTTGTAGATCTGTTCTGGCAATGAGCAAAATAAAACAGATCCAAGTCACTTCTGAGGGAAGGTTTGAATCACGCCATGACCAACCTCTCAAAGCACTTGATTTCGGTTAATTTAAGCAAATCAGACTGTATTCATTGAGGTAGGTCACCATGCTCTGAATCGGTACAATAGATGAATTTTTGAAGCAGATGGGATCCTCAGACCACAGAAGTGAGAGGTTGAATATGCCCGTCAACACTCCAAACAGGTGGTATGCACAGATCTCTGGTACTCGGCCAGGTACACCGTCTGGACAAGACGCCACCTTTCATGGATTTCCCCTCTGGAAGGATGCCCGGATTTCGGACTCAGAGACTGAGATTACAGGGTCATCCGGAGATGTGGGGGCTCGTGTGGGTGTGTCACAGTTCTTCCCATGAAAGTGTGCATAATAGGCATTGAGCTCATCCGGGAGTGATGGGTCGTTGCCACCTATAGAAAATAGAACAGTACAGCACAGAACAGGCCCTTCGGACCACAATGTTGTGCCGAGATACCGAGATAGCTATAGAATGCTCATATCCCTCCATTTTCCTCTCGTTCATGAACCTATCCAAGCCCCTCTTAAAATCCCCCAATGAATTTGCTTCCATCACCCTATCAGGCAATGCATTGCAGACATCCACCACTCTCAGTAAAATCTTACCCCTTAAGTCCCTCCTGAACCTACCCCTTGTTCCCGGAAATAGTTCGTGTGGGTCTTGGGAGTATTAAGGATTCTGGACACAGTCTGATTTACTAACAATGAGAACTTTATTACAGGCTACAAACGCGGAACGTAGGACTGGATGAACGGGAATGGATGTACACTCACTCACAAGCGCACTTGGATACCCGCGAGACACACGAGGGGGGAGCCGCACCAGGGAGTGAAACATACATACACATTCAGACACTTCCGGCCAGGTGAACAATGTGATGTCACTTCCGACCAGCTGAACAATGGTGTACACTGCTTGCCTAGCACATGGCACATGGTAGCTCTGTGCTTTTCCACAACAATCCACTCCTCAGAAGTCACATCATTTGGCAGTCCCGGTCGGATGTATATGGGAAGAGTGTAAGCTACTAGCAGAGGGCGGATGTGGTTCTCATAACCTGGCATGCACAAACGAGGAAGCAGAATGCAATGACAGTGATAACAAGATCAATGGCCCAGTGGACGATGGCCGCCCACCATCCCACCAAGGACCCGAAGGGCCACTAGCTTCCCCCTGGGGATTCGGGCTGGAGGAGCTGTTCCTTTGCTCTATGAAGTTTGGTGATCGAGTCCTGAATATGAGAAGCCAGGTCGGTGATGTTGCTGGATTCCTCAGGGATGAAGGTTCCGCACTCCTTGCCAACCTCTGCGCAGGTGCCGCCATTCGCGGCGAGCAGGTAGTCGAGGGCCATACGATTCTGCAAACCCACAAGCCTGACGGCTGCCAGTTCTGCTGCCGTCCTTTTCAAGGCATGCTTTGTCTCCTGCAGTGACTGTTCAATGCCGTCAGTCATCGATATAATTGCTCTGGCCAGTCGAGCCGTGCCATACATGGGAAAGGCGATCATCCAGATCCTCTCCGCCTCTGTGATGGCCCGTCTTTACCGATGGCCGCTGTTTGATGGGTGCTCCCCAAGATCGTGCAGCGCGTGGATATAGGGAACCACGAACGCCGGAAAACAGCAACCGTACCAGCCCATGGGGAGCCAGGGGTAGGCACGGTGCCCAGAGACCAAATGGGTGCCATTCAGGGTTCAGGGAGCCCCCAGCCTAGCGGCGCCGTCGTCATTGGTCACTGCTACTCCCGGGTACCAGTTGTTCTCGCAGTCGCTGTGGCCGACCGAAAAGGCGGAAGTGTGGCGGTTGTGCAGTCCGCACCTGGATTCTTTTGGCTTACTCACTGGCTGTGGAGTGACCCTGAGGGTCGGAACTCCGGCGGAGGTCAGATTGTACAAAGGGAAGTACCAGCTTCTGAGGCACTCACCCCATCGGGAATCGGTACGAGTGACATTCTGCAAAGGAGAGGGAAGTGGTGGGGGGCTGCCGCTGGGCCCACCCCAAACTACCCCGAAACCGACAGGAGCAAAAAGTCTATGTAAACTCTTCATCTGTAGATCATCGAACGGGATAGCTGTGAATGATAGGGCTTCACCGGTGTGTGCTGGAGTTCGAAGGCAGATCCAGCAGTCATACCGGTGTGAAGTGTTGGCAAACTTGTAGGCGACGCGGAGGAAGGTGTTGGCGGTTTGTGCGAAGGCAATCGTCGCGACGAGTGGAAGGAGTTACTGGAGAGGTGCATGATCCTCCGGGGTGAGGGAAGCAGGAGGAAGGAGGGGGAAGGAGGGGAAGGACGCTCATTCTCGGCAGGTAAGGTGTTTGGTGTGGAGACATGAGAGATTGGTGCGGCCGGGAATAGCACCCAGCGGGTGATCCCCGGACCTCGTGCCACAACCTCCCCCCTTCTGAAGGGGGCCTGGTGACCGCCGGACCCATAATCTTCCAGAGTCCTCGGTACTGGGTGTTTCAGGACCCTGGAGGTCGGTTGGTGGGGAGTGTGCCAAGTGTCAGGCCAAAGGGTACTCCCCTTGGCTCGTGGGCCTGGTGTTGAGTTGATCAAGGGCCTGCTGCAGCGCGCCTGACCACCCGTGCAACGTACGGGAGGCTGTCAGTGTGCGTATGGTTTCTTTGAGCAGGCCATTCATCCGTTCTATCAGGCCGGAGGCCTGGCGGTGGTAGAGGATATGGAACACCCAGGAAATGCTTGTGTCAGCGGTACAGTTCTGTACCTTAGCCCCTGCAAAATGTGACCCCTGATCGAATTGTACCTCCCAGGGGACGCCTTAGATGGAGGAGAGGTACTTCAATCCCTTCATGGTACAATTTTGGTAGGCTCTCTCGCAGGGGACCACCACCAGGACACCGGAGTACGTGCCACCATGGTCAGGGCGTACTGTTTCTTATTGTGGCGGGGGAGTGATGCGATGTAGTCTATCTGCCACACACGACCCGCTGCCGTACCGCGGCGAATACGGCCCGGTGACCCGGTGGGCCAGGCCCGTGGATTTACCTGCTGGCAGATGGGGCAGTTTGAGACAGTGATTTTGCACTGGTCCACCGTTAGGGAGACCCAAACTGCTCTGCCCAGCGTCGGGTGCCGTCTTCCCCCAGGGGGCGCTCTTTCTGTGTGCCCAAACAGCGATGGCACTGGGGTCAGGCTTCTCAGGAGAGACGGCAGCGGAGCATATCTGGGCAGCCTGGTCCACAGCGGCATTGTTCGCGGACTCTTGGGTGGTTTGCCGCGTATGCGCGTCCACATGGTGACTGAAATCTGCCTCCTAGCGGTCTGGTCCCAGATGAAGGGCCAGTGCTCCTGTTCCCAAAGGGGGCGTCCGTGAATTTGCCAATCTGTTTCGTGCTACCGAGCAATCCACACAGCCATACCATTGGCCACTGCCCATGAGTCAGTGTATATGTGGACGGGCCCGGTGGTGTCCTGTAGGGTGAGCACTACTGCAGTCAACTCGGCCAGTCGGCTGGACCCTCCCGCTCCCACTTTGGTCAATGTTTTCCCCGTGGCTGGATGGAGTGCCGCGGACTTCCAGTGCTGCTTGCCGTTTTTCCAGCGGCTGGAGCCGTCGGTGAACCAGGCTTGCTTTTGCTGCTCGGGGTCAAGGAAGTCTCAGGGTTGGCCCCAGGTTACGGGGGAGGGCATAATGTGTGGTATTTCCGGAGGTGGGTCTTGGGACTGGGGGAAGGACTTGACTTGATCATGGAGGCCGCTGACCCCTCCCGGCCCGCTTCTGCCCAGTCCGCGATGTACCATTTCCACTTTACTATCGAGGACCTCTGGGCTCGGCCTTCTTTGTGTGTGGAGTCAGGGGACTTGACCCAACACATTATGGACAGGTGGGTACGAAGGACCACAGGATCGGTGCCCGGTTGGGCCTCGGTGGCGAGGACGCCAGGTAGCAGGCCTGCAGCTGGCGCTCAAAGGGACTGTGTCGGGGGCGCACTGGCAGGGTCTTGGTCCAGAAGCCGAGTGGGGCTCTGGGTCCCTGTACCTTCTCCCAGAGGCTCCACTCGGCCACCAAATCGCTAACGAAGACCTGTAACTCTTAGGGGACCCTTTGCTGTCGGGGAGCGAGGGGCAAGGCTTGCTCCATCGCCTGTTTGGCGGCCTCGAAGGCGGCCTGTTGGTCGGGGCCCCACGAGAACGTGGCCTTCTTCCGGAAGATTCTGTGGAGGGGCCGAAGAAATATGGTGAGGTGCGGGATGTGTTGACGCCAGTCGCCCAGGAGGCCCACGAAGATCTGGGTTTCAGCTTTGCTGGTGAGCACTGCAAAATTTAGGATCTTATTTTTGGCTGCGTCTGGGATCTCCCTCTTACCCTTGTACCACTGTATACCCAGGAATAGCACGTTCTGGGCTGGACCCTTCACCTTCTCCATGTTATCAGCCCAGTCCCGCTCCCTGACGGAGGATATTATATCTGGAGGCCCTCCGCGACGGTGGCCTCTGTGGGCCCCTGCAGGAGTACGTCGTCGATATAGTGGGAAATGGAAATTGCGGGGGGAAAGTGATGGCTTACAGATGCCGTGCGATTAACCCATGGCAGATGGTGGGACTGTGGATGTAGCCCTACAGCAGGCGCTGGAAAGTGCATTGTCTCCCCGCCTCCGAACCCCCTCCCCCACCCAGGTGAATACGAATTGGTCCTGGAAGGAGTCGGAAAGGGGTATGGAGAAGAAGGCATTAGCTAAATCCACGACCGCGTACCACGGCTTGTCTGGGCGCCCCGCAATATCCTCTACTGTGGTTACAATGTCGGGTACAGCGGACGCGACCGGGGGGGGCGGCTTTATTTAACTGCCGGTAGTCCACGGTCATGCGCCATGTCCTGTTTTCCTTCCGGATGGGCCAGACAGGGCTATTAAAGGGGGAAACTGCGGGCCGTGTGACCCCCTCCCGGAGGAGGACTTGGACGGCTTTGGTGATGTTCCTGTGCCCAGCCGGGACGTGGCACTGTTTGCTGCATACAACTTAGGATGGGGGAGGCAAACGTCCACCAGGTCCCATTTGGACGCGCCGACCACCACTGTAGCGCGGGCGACCCCAAAGGTGAACTTGCCCCGATTGGTATGGAGGGACTGCCCCTTTAAGACATTTATGTCCAGGATACATTCAGGGGAGTCGGCTATCAGGACGGCCACGGTGCGGGGGGCGTTGGTTGCCGACCCCCAGGCGGACCCTGACCTCACTTGCTGGTATGAGGGACACCCCAACCCCTCGATCTGCATCTGGGATCCCTTCCAGGCAGCCGGGTTCCCCTGCACGACAGTGTGCTGGGCACCCGTGTCCACGAGTGCCATCGAGCGCTGTACATTTCCCTTTCCCCAGTATACGGTAACAGGTACGTATGGCCTCAGGTCCCCCGGGCGCAGGAGGGCAATGGAGCAGACACGTGAAGGGGAACCCTGGCCTTCATCCTATAGGAAGGGGGAGGGAGTCGGCCATCCCGCAGGATCGGGGTCCTGCCGACAGAAACGGGCAATCTCCCGGTGTAGCATATCCCGGGACTCAGCCCGGAGAACGGGAGAAGCTGCCCGAGGTGCGGGAGGGGCGGAAGCAAGTTCGGCACCGACAGGGACAGCCCACGTGGTCCGGTAAGTGGGGGCGCTTCTTATATCCGGTCTGGCCCTGGGATGGTCGTGCATGGTCCTCGGGGAGGGCTTACCCTCGCACAGTTCCTTCCATTTGAGGTACGCGACGACAGTCGGGATCCCGACTTATGGAATTACGGTCCACCCCCGCACGCAACAGGTCGAGGAACAGCCGCCTGTGCGAAGGGCACTGTGAGGTTTCCGCTTTCCCGGTCTCTGTTCAACAGACATGCACGGGCAGCCCCCGCTTCAAATAATCTAGACACTCCAGGACAGCAATAGCCTCCCGCACTGTCCCCCCACTGGCTGGTGCCATGAGGGGCAGGACCACTGCTCTCATGTCGGGGCGCGCGGTGTCGACCAGATGCGCCACCAGCGCACTGGTCGCGGGGGCGTCCTCTAGTGGCCCGATGTCGTTGGCCCCCGAATGGAGACCAGTGACCAGCGCCCATTCCCGGATGGCCCAGGTGCCCTCGCTCACGGTGCCCCAATGCGGTCGCCCGTACAGATCCCACTCCAGGAGTGTAGGAAACCCGACCCTCACGGCGGCAACCACCCGGTCCCATAGGGTGTCTGCGTCGCCAGTCCCTGCTGGGGACAACTGCAGACCATTGTTTATACTTTGCTGGTCTGATAGGCCTCCCAGGGCACTTTCTTCACCCGGGGAGAGTCTCAATCTGGGGGCCACCTCTTCCCACAGGCGGAGCAGCCACGCGGCCATCTGTTTCCCCGACAACTGGCGGTAGCGGTCCGCAACCTGGGCGACCTCCTTCGGGGAGTAGTCGCTTTCCTCCGTGGTCTTGGAAAGACCCCTTTTCCTTTCCCCCACGGGGGACTTGCCCCCGTTCACATTCTGCGCTTCTTTGTGGTGGCGGACTTGGGACCGAGTCTGCACTGGTCTGGCCTGCAGGGGCTCAAGGACAATGCGCGGGAGGGGGAATTGCGTGGGGGCTTGGGCCCGTCAGTTACCTCCTCATCAACCTCATCTAAACAGATGTCCCTATCCCCCAGCCATGCGTCCATCTTGTCCCCCTGCTGGACCAAGGCTCCAACTTTAAAAGGGTCTGGCTGCCAGCCAGACCTGCGGGCGGCTTGGGATTGTTGCACGTGAATGAGCCAACAGGCGACCTCATTGGCCCGGGCCTCGAGGTCATCGGCCCGGCTTTGGGCAGCTCGCACGACCTCTCGCAGCGTGCAACACCTTTCCCTGAGTCCTTCATTCTCCCTCTCTCTCTCTGCACACAGGTATCCCTCAACTGGTTGGTGATCTCTAACTAGCGCCTCAGGAGGGACGCCAGTAGCCAGAAGACGCCTCTCTGACTCCCTTTCGTGGTGGGGAACCCTGACTTCTGGAGGAGGGCCACCACGTGGTGTCACAATGTTGATCCAGATCAAACTCACAGAGAACCCAAATGCGGCACACCAATACACGACTGGAGTCAGGATA
>JARFYF010065583.1:0-13499 GCA_030265395.1 Rhina ancylostomus | reverse complement strand
TATCCTGACTCCAGTCTTGTATCAGTGTGCCGCATTTGGGTTCTCTGTGAGTTTGCTCTGGATCAACATTGTGACAGTTTCAGGTGATGCTCCACAGAGAGTGAGTATGTGTGGCTACACAGAGAAGACAGTATGTTCGATCGTATGTTTATGTGGGGCGATACAGGGAGGGGTTTATGTACGGCTACAGGTTAAAGGGTTTGTGTTGAGCTGCACGGAAACGGGGGTTATATGGTGCTGCGCTGCCAAGGGTTTATGTCGGTCTATACGGAGACCAGTTCATGTGAGGCAACACAGAGGAGGAGTTCTGAGTAGCCACACAGAAGGAGTTTATGTGGGGTTTCACACTGAAGGGTTTATGTGAGGCTACACAGAGAACTGTTTAAACGGGTCTACACAGAGTGGATTTTATGTGCAGCTTCATACAGAGTGTGTATGTGGGGCTTGCAGAGAACGTTTTGTGGCGTCTTCCCAGAGGCTTATATGGGGCTACACAGAGAAGACTGTATGCTCGACTGTACAAAGTGAAGCATTTGTGGGGCTCACAGATGAGCTTACGTGGGGCGGCACAGAGAAGGGTTTGTATGGGGTTACACACAGAATGGTTCACGTAGGCATCCACAGAGAACGGGTTTATTTGGGGCTGCACAGGAAAGGGTTTATGTGCGGCTACACAGAGTGTAGTTTATGTGGGGCGACGGAGTGAGAGGTTCAAGTATGGCTGCACAGAAAAGGGTGTATGTGGGGTTCTACAGAGAAGTGTTTATTTGTGTCTATTCCGTGAGGGGTTTATGTGGGGCTACACTGAGCATCGTTTCTGTGTGTCTAGACAGAGAAGGGATTATGTCGTGCCACACAGAGCGCGGTCATTGTGGGAAAACACAGAGAAAAGTTTGTATTAGGCTACACTGAAAAGGAGTCTCGTTCAAGTCAACAGAACTAACTTCCTGTCTGTCCACATCACTGTGGAGTGTACTATCACGACAGCTCATCTTGTCTCCACTCTACCATGTGTTATATCAGAGGCAGTCATTGTGCCACAGACTTGGCAACTGCTGCTGTGTCGACCAACATAAACACTTCTCCGTGTATCCGATCAGGAACCCCTCTCTGCGTATCCCCACATCAACACTTCTCTTTGCAGACCAATATAAACCATTCTCTGTGTAGCCTCACTAAATCCCTCTCTATGCAGCACCACGTTAAGCCTTCTCTGTGTAGCCCCACATAAACATTTCTCTGTGTAGCCCCACATATATCCCTCTCTGTATAGCCTCACATGAACCCCTCAATGTGCAGCGCCACATGAACACCTCTTCTTGTATCCCACATAACCCATTCACTAAGTAGCACCGCATAAACCCCTCTTTGTGCAGCTCAACATTATACCAACCTTGTGTCGACTCACATAAACCTCACTGTGTAGCCCCATAAAATCCCTTCTCCATGTTGCCCCACATAAACACCTGTCTGTGCAGCCCCACATAAACACCAGTGTGTGCAGCCCCACATAAACCCTACTCTGTGTAGCCCCACATAAGCCCTACTCTGTATAACCATATATAAACCCCTCTGGGTGGAGCACCACACGTAAACACCTCTCAGTTGAGCCCTACATAAGCCCTTCTCTGTGTCGCCCCACATATAACTCTCTGTAGCCCCACATGAACGTATCTGAAACCTCATATCAGCCACTCTCTGTGTTGCGCAAGATCAAACCGCTCTGTGTAGCTCCACATAAAATCTTCTCTGTGTATCCCCGCATGAACACTTCTCTCTGTAGTCCCACAGAAACACCTGTGTGTACCCCAATAAAACCCTCTCTCTGCCGCTCCAACTGAACTCTCTCTGTGTTGTCCCACAGAAACACTTCTGTGCTGCCCCACATAACTCGACCTCTGTGTAGCCCCACATAAACCTCTCTCTGTCGAGCCCCACAGAATCCCCTCTCTGAGTAGCCCCAGAAAAGCCCTACTCTGTGGCCCAGCTATATCCTTCTATGTTCAGCCACACATAAACCCCTCCGTGTGTAACCCCACATAAACCAGTCTCTGTATTGCTCCAGTTGACCCCTTCCCTGTGTTGACCCACATGCGCCAATGTGCAGACCGATATAAACACCACTCTGTGCAGCTCCACATAAACTCCTTTCTCTGTTGCGCCACGTAAACCACTTTCGATGTGGACCCACATAAAACCTTCTGATTTTAGCCCCACATGAAACCTCTCTGTGTAGCCCTAAAGCCTCTGTGTGTATCCATAAACACCTCTTTTTCTAGACCGAAAACGATATCACCGTGAAGACACGCTTGAACACTTATCTGCGTAGATACACAGAAACTCATCTGTTAAGCCAAACGTATTCTGTCACAATGTTGAGCAAACTCACAGAGAACCCAAATGCGGCACACCGATAAAAGACTGGAGTCAGGATACTTTCTCAGGATAAACACAGGCAGCAACTGGAAGGAATCTTGCCTCAGAGATCGGAAGAGGAATCCCAACACGACTGGATCTTCACAAAGGAATAGAGAGCACAGGACTGTTCTAGGGTAAACCACTCTAAGCAACTAGGAGCCAAAGTATAACCAAATGTACACCAATACTCTAGCAACTAGTGCCAGAGAAACACAGGTAATTATGCTAGGCCCCTAATAGGGCTCAGGTGTGTATCGTTATGCAATGAATCCAGCATGGAATCCATGTGCTGGACAACAACGCATTAATGGAGCCAAATTGAGGCCATAACTCAGAACCATGACATCAGGGGAAACTGCAGGATCATCTTGCATCGTCCCCACTACACCTTCACCCTGCCCGGTCCCCAATGCACTTTACCCTGCCCAGTACCCACTGCGCATTCCCCATTCCACTGGGCATTAAACCGGTTCTTTTTCGCATCCCAGCAGCATCTTCCCGTTTCCCAGTTCCTCGCTCGCTCCTCAAACTGTGCAGTCCCGATTATTCGGTAAACCTGCCTATTCTCCACTGGGGATTCACTCTGTCCGTCTCTCATCCAAATTTTCCATGTCTCCCCCTCCCCCCACTCCAAACATTTGCAATGCCAAATGCCTGACCGAGATTTACCTTGCCCATGGTCCTCAAAAGGCAGTTTCCATTCTCCTTCCCCCCTAAAATTATCCCAGCACATTCCAGGAAAGACGTTTGTCCTTTCCCACTTCCCCACTGGGATTTACAAATCCCATTCCCTGTTGGATATTCCTCCTGTACTGTTCCCACCGGACATTTAATTTCCTGCATACTTCATTCCATATTGACAAACCCATATCCCAACCAGACTGATCCACTGAATCTCAACGGCACATTTACACTGCCCATCCCTCAATGGATTTTAACCTGATCCTATTCTCAACGGACATTTTGCTTCACTGTATGCTCACTACATATTTACCAACCCCTGTCCCAATTGGGCACTCCGCATATTCCCCATTGATAAATACCCAGACATCCACACCAGACATCTGCCAACCACACTCCCAGTGAACACTGATCCTCACCAGTGTTAGGTGCATTTATCCTGCCCTTGCCCAACAACACCTTCAACATTCTGCTCAGTGGCACAGCCAATAGAGCGGCCGTTTCACAGCTCCAATGACGAAGTTCAATCCCACCCTGTGCTGCTCACTTTCTGCATTTCATCGGCTCTCCCTGTGACCACCTGGTTTCCTCCGCATGCTCTGGTTTCAAAGCCACAACAAATTGACACCAGTGCGTCAGTGAAGATCTCAATATAGAGAGCGTTGGTGATAATGTGGCGCTGAATAAGAAGTGATGTTATTGCAGGATTCAAGTACATGAGCATTTCATGGTCAGCGCGGACTCCGTGCATCGATGAACCAGTTTCTTTACTGCATGTCTCTGTGATGTTTTTGTCCACGTCTCAATGGAAGATGACCACGCCAAACACTCAGTTCACCCACTCAGTGCCCAGAGCATCCTTACCATGGACAGATATGTCAATAATTTCCAATAGTCCAAACTATGGTAGATGTGGTAGACTGAGTGGTCGCACTGCACATGCATAAAAGTCAGTGCACACAACATTTTCACCAAGCCCAGTCTCCAATGCACCTGCATCCTCCAAAATCCCCACTGCAACTTCACCCTGTCCAGTCTCCACTGCACTTGCATCCTCCGCGGTCCACACTACACATTCACCCTGCCCGGTCACCACTGCACATTCACTCTGCCCGTTCCCCACGGCACCGTCACCCTGCCCAGCCCTTACTGAACCTTCACGTACCTGGCCTCCACTGCACCTGCACCCTCCCCGGGCCCCACTGCACCTTGATCCTGTGCAGAGCCCTTTGTGAATTCCCTTCTCACAGCCTTTCGTGTGATTGCGCTCTGTCCTGTCAGTCATCAGTCTCTCCACAGCCCTTTACAGACCAGTACCCACAGAAATTGTAGCTTCATCATGGTTGATCCTGGCGTCTGAGTCTGCAGCAGAATCTGGATCTCTATTTTGAGAATACAGTCAAGTGTCTCGAAATGTGGGGCAGCAGGGAATCCATCTTTTTACACTTCAATATATCTGACAGTTTTAAATTGTCATGAAGGGCAGCAGTGGGATTCTTTATGTTCTTTCCTCCATCTGACCCTCATCCCTGAACGCAATCAGCGTCAGATACATCATCGCTCATCTCCCGAGCACGGGCAACAGCAACGGGTTTGATGTCCTGATCCAGCGCTGGACCCAAGAGCGGCTGATAAGTGCGGTGAAGAGTTTGAGGGGGCGCTGAAAGTGCAGTTGGGCTGGACCAGACCAAAGTCCACGTGGAACTGCGTAGTTTGATGTCACAGTTGGGTCGGGGAAGTGTGAATATCCTGTGAACAGCCTTATAAAATTAGTCAAACCATTGAAGGGATTTCCAATGGAACCGGGCGGTGAACCAGTTGTCGGCACAGTTATTGCTTCAGTTACGGTTCCTGCGCTCTACAGACTTGGTTTGTTCGTTGGATCGTTTATTTCTTTGCTCCCATCTGTGTGTGTTTGCTCATAACGACAATTTATTTTTGGAGTTTATTACAGGAGAAAAAGGAGCTCATTCAAACGATTCATTCCACATTATCCCAACGCAGAATCCCGTCAGCCACATACCCTTCTGATTTACTGTAGTGGAGCAGCTTATTCTCCCTCACTTCCCAACCCCTCTATGCTGGTCCTCTTGCCATCACCCTGCACTATGGGGGAATTTCCAGCAGCCTGTTAACACACTGAAACATGTTTGGGATGCAGCAGGTAACTGAAGCCCCGCGGGTAAGGGAGTCGGTCATGTGGAGCAGGTGTAAACCCCACCCAATCAGCATCCGAGGAGGGGATCGAACCCGGGTTCCTGGTGTTGTGTGGAATGACTGTTTGTTAGTCCTCAGCTTCCCAGAATGAATTATTGTTTTCCTGCTTTTATTCTGAAAACTCCATTCTTCATGTCATTCGGAATTATTTCAGCAGTTTTTGTTGCTGATCTCAGGATAATGTTAGTTCTTATTTCCTCTCTCTCTTCCAGTGAACTTGGTGGCGATTGTGATCCTGTCCCGAGGGACGTGCGGTCTCTCCAAATGCATCACCCACTACCTGATGGGAATGGCAGCGGTCGATCTCCTGGTCGTCATCTCTGATGTCATAGTAAGGAGTATCGTTGAAATGTATCTGCCACTTTCATTCCTGACTATCACCCCCGTGTGATCCCTTAACTTTGTCCTGGCATTTGCAGCCACTGTGAGCTCCGTCTGGTTCACCGTGGGTTTCACCTTTGATCGGTTCGTGGCCATCTTTTGCCAGAGGCTGAGAGCAAAATATTGCACCGAGAGAACGGCGACTGTTGTGATAGGGACGGTGACTGTGCTGAGCTGTTCACTCAACGTCCCCTGGTACTTTACATTTGACCCAGCACATATCATCCACAAGGTAACCCATGGGTGTATCTGGAAATTGACATTTTTTAGTTTACCCCCGTGAGCGTCTTTTATGTTGTTTATGTTTTCTCTCACCCCTTGTCTCCAGTTCTTTTTGTTATTGCTGGTGAATTCACTGACCGCCAGGTATATTTTACTATCTGGTGGAATCCGCAGGAGGCTCCGGGGTTGCAGCGATGGAGAGAATGACCTGGAGATGGAGAACCGAAGGAAATCCATCGTTTTTACTCTTCAACATATTGGGCAGTTTCATACTGTTGTGTAGTACTACAGTTGCGTCTACTGTGTTTCAGCGTGTTCCAGGCGCTCAGTACAGAGCGGATAGTGATTTCCTTTTCGGAGCAAACAGGCTGCAGCTTCTCAGCACCTGCACGAACACGGGGATTGATGCCCTGACACAGAGGAAGTTCCGAGAGCAGCTGAAGAACGAGGTGAAATATCCGTGAATCTCGTTGTGAAATCAATCAAGTCATAGAAACAGCTGCAGACACGGCATCGTTATAAATATCCCCGATCCCCGTGGAGATAGTCACCAGTTGCAGCTGCGTTTGCTGCAGTTATCCGGGGGTGCCATTTATACATCCCATCCCTCACCAAATGTTACCAACTCTTCACATGAATACACTCTAAACGACATCACCGTGATATTGTAAAATGTGGCAAGCCTGGACATGTAGTTTATCCGAGAACAACGCGCTGTGACATCAACCTTACTGTGAATCAAATATCAAGCATGTTGTTCACAGAGACTGGAAATAAATTAAGACATTTTCTTCTGCCCTGTGTCTGTTTCCTTGTAGCTCAGTGCAACGTCGGTCGGCTGATGGTGGGGAAGTGGGATTGGTGGTGACAGGATCAGGCAATGTCGTGGGCGCTGGAGTTCCTGACTGAATGAGAACAATGACAGACTCACCCCAGGACCAACCATCAGCGCCTAACTCACATTTCAGTGCGTGTGTGTTGGGGGAAGGGTGTTTGGCGTCAGCTGTCAACTCCTTCCTGAGATATGGGCAGCAAGGATTCCTCATGGTAGGACGTTTATCGGGGCAGGAGGCTGATATTTGAGGTGAAACTGGTAAAAAGAACGTTTTTACAGACTGTCCCCTTGACCACTGGCGCAGCTGATCACATCGAGACTGCCGTCTATACCGTGAGGAAACAAGGGCGAGCTCATCAGAATCCCCAACACCGCGAACCTTCCCGGCTCGGTACCTTTTGTTCCACCTTGTGACGTTCATTAAAAGGTATAAATCCACCCAAGAACTCGTCAGACATATTAAAGGTGGCAACTCTCACGGTTTCGATCACGTACCTTATGTCCCTCCTAGGATTTGTCCCGGAATATTCAGTCCTGTTCATTGTTCTGTATAAACGTCAGGTCAAGTTGTGTCCCATCTGTAGAAGCTGCCTTCCCAGCGTTTGTCTGAAGAAGGACACTCGAGCTCGTCTGATTGGTGAAGCCCAGTCACAGGAGGGAGAGATTTTTAGATCGTTTATTTAACTTAACTTACTAAAAAGTTGCTGCACGGTGTAAGGGCTAATGGAATGCGGGATTCGGAAACAAAACAAAACCAAAAAAGTTGGAAATCTGAAAATGCCTGATATTCTCAGCAGATCGGGCAGCTTCTGTGGAGAGAGAAACATAATCAACGCTATAGATCGATGTGTGTGCGCGCGTGTGTGTGTGTGTGTGTGTAAATAAACGTATGTATATTTAGTCAAAATTTCTGTTACTGTGAATAGCTAAGCGAGTAAAAGATGACCTGATTTTCAAAAGACAAAACGTTAAAGATGACACACTTCTTTGATATTTTAAGCAAGATTACTTCTTTTCTAATTTTTGCAGTTTCAAAATAACAAAAACAAAAAGGGCCCGAAGCAAAGGTTTGGGCACACTGCATGGTCATTACTCAGTAACACACACTATGACAAATCCCACAGCTTGTAAACGCTTCCTGCAGCCAGCTGAGGATCTTTAAATTCTTGTTTAGGGGACTTTCGCCCATTCTTCCTTGCAAAAGGCTTCTAGTTTTGTGAGATTCTTGGGCTGTCTTGCATGCACTGCTCTTTTGAGATCGAGCCACAGATTTTTCATGAGATTTAGGTCGGGGCATTGTGAGGATGATCCCAAAACCTTCAGTTTGAGGTAATCCATTGTGGATTTTGAGGTGTGTTTAGGATCGTTATCCTGTTGCAGAAGCCATCCCCTTTTAATCTTCAGCTTTCTTACAGACGGTATGATGTTTGCTTCCAGAATTTGCTGGCATTTAATTGAATTTATTCTTCCCTCTAACATTGAAATGTTCCCCATGCCACTGGCTGCAACACAAGCTAAAGCATGATCTATCCACCCCCTGCTTAACAGTTGGAGAGGTGTTCTCTTCATGAAATTCTGCATCATATTTTTTTCTCCAAACTCTCCTGTGTCGTCACCACAAAATTCATCGCCAAAAGTTTGCAAAGGAACATCTAAACAAGCCCGATGCATTTTTGAAACAAGTCTTGTGGACTGGTGAAGTTAAAATAGAACTTCTTGGCCACAATGAGTAAAGGAATGTTTGGAGCAAAAAGAGTCGTTCTTGCTCAGGATAACCCTTTAACTCTTGTGTTGATTTCTGCCTGTATTCTACCGTGACGCTGCTGAAATTTCTGCCTGAAAGGCAAAGCTCCGATGGGTTCTGCACATTTAAAGTATTCTCCTTTTACATTCCCCTGATTCTTATCATTGCGGTACACCAATGAAACTGTGTCAATTACTCGGGCCATGGGGGTATTAATCCCAGTAATTTGAGATTACTCACTTTCACAAGAACGGACAGGATTCGGGAGATAATGGTGGCTGTTGCAACAGGGACACCAGCTGCAAATGAACTCTACTTCGGTCAGGAAGGATTGGCTCGATTGAGTGCTTTACTTGGCAAATGCCAGAATAGATGTCCAAGGAGACATTAACAATATCTTTAGCTTCTTCCTGAATTTAGTTTGGGTTACTGCATAAATGCACGTGTTTGTGCAGGAACTCAGGTTCGCGAGCAGAGCTCCAGTTTGAGCAGCGATATATGCTGGAGAGGAATAGTCGCGATCAGAATACATGGTGTTACCGGCGATAAAATTGGTCACAGTTGCCGGCAGCCACAGTAACAGGAAGCTGCCCGAAACAGTGAACAGTAATATTATGGATTTTCTTCTGGTCTCCATTTCCGTGTCACGACGATTCTCACTCCTTTGACTCAGAAATCCCCTTCGGGATTTGCTGGAGACCAAGATATGTCTCGCGGTTAACCCATTAAATATAAATATTGAACCAAAGACGCAGAATAAATCTCGAAATGATTTCAGTCGGGTGAACGCCACAAATGCTGGTGAGTTAAAGGCCTCCAGTCTGAATTCAATACCCCAAGAAGTGTTGCCAGTTATACGTAGAGGTTGAAATACAAACAATTGGGGGATAGTCTCCAAGGAAAGCACCATCAGAATTACTGCTGCAAGCATTCTCACTGTTTTCACTCTGCAGTACTTTGTTTTAAACTTCTGACAGCACATAGCAACATATCGGTCAATGGTAAAGGCGACTGTATACCATTGTGACACTCCCAGACTGACGGCCATCAGATACACAAGGGCGATAAGGAAGTTCGTGTGATTCAGAAATGTGCCTGGCAGACGTTGAATTAAAATTTCATAGAGAACGACATTGATAATGATGACCGATAAATCTGACACTGCCATGATCATCATGTAGGCGCCGATACATTTGGAAAGACCACAGTTCTTTCGGGAGAGAATGATAATTGTCAATAAGTTGGCTGTAATAGAAACGGAAAAGTCGTCAGTAACGGGGCAAATATTCGCCTGTCCATCTGCTTCGTATCATCTAGACCGGTCCCGCCAAATATTCTGTGGGCTCGTGGCATCGCGGAACTAAGAACCAGGCATCGGCAAACAGTCAAATAACTTCTGAGCAATCACCAGCAGGACAAGGTTTCAAGTAAGTCTTCCAGCTGAGGCAATAGCAAAACATACAGAGTAGAGTGCGCGCTTTCTTATAATAGCTGGCGGGAGCCGTATCTAACAGTGCGTGAGCGGGTTATTTACATCCGAGGGAAGGAAAGAATATTGAGACCAAATTATAAATTAATCTATTATATTTATTAATTCTCGGCAGCTGGGCGTCCTCGTCGAGTCCAGCTTGTATTGCCCGTTCGTGATTTTACCTAATCTGAGAGATAGTGAGGAATCCGGCGCCTTGGTGGGACTGAAGTCACATATGGAGAACACAAGTATGGAAGGCTGTGCGCCCTCTGGGCACGTCAGTGATCAGAAGCGTCCGTGAACAGTCAAGGGTGGGATTATCATCACAATTATTGATACTAAGTGCCTCTGGTTCTGAACAAAATACGCAGTTCCTGTAATTTCGCAGAAACTGTGGCTGAAAATATTGTCCGGCCTTCCAGATTCCAAATCAGTGAGGGGACCAACGGGACCAACCATCATCGCTTCCTTACTGAAAGAACTTCTGTTGTGGGAGTCAGAGATGAGGATAGTCCTTTACTTTTTACAGGAGGGGACATTGTTCCCCACAGGCGTGCCCACACGGGTAGCTCCTCACCGGCCTAGGACTACAAGGAATTCTGCGGTTATTGAACAACTTAATATACTGTGCACGTCGCGGTGCATCATTGGAACCCGCTGCATTCAAAAGCACAATGCAGTGTCAGATGGTCAAAAGCTGTGAGACAATGCGCTACTTTGACTTACCGGGGAGACCAAAGACTGCTATAATCGGGTAACAAATATGTACCATCTGGAGAATCGGAGGGAGATACATTTTCGAAGATTGTTCGAAATCTGTCCCGTCTTGTAGCTCACATCAAACTATGACTGCGATCTCGACTCCTCTGCTTTATAACAAACACGGATACTCGGTCAGAGGGAAACAGGTTGTGCAATAACTGTCGTTAGAGTTACTGAACAAACAAGAAGTGATGTGCCGCACCAGTGCGACCGAGACTCCAATGGGTCGATTGTGTAGCTTTTCCAAGAAGATCATTCATTCACATTCCACAATGGAAAATACCCCCAGAGGGAGTGACATCAAGGCTGCTCTGCAATCTCTGCAGGTAACAATCCCTCCAGGGCGACCTGAGCTCCTTGGTGCCTCACAGTGATTCAGAGACACTTCACTTCTCCATTCTATTATTGGATCTGTTTTACACTGTGGGGATCTCCGGCGATGAACTGGCTCAAACGTTTATGGTGTTGCTCTTGCCTTCATTTTACTCGTGATTACTCGTCATTTACAGTGACCCTTGGGATTCTTACCTAACCTGAAGGCTGCTGGTCGCAGTCCAATATTATAGCTTGTGATCCATTCCTGATCGTGGTCACATTTCAACACCGATGGTGTCGGCATTCTGACAAGAAGAATGGCGTCGCTACTTTAACATTACTGATGAGATCATCCTTCGCTTGCTGGTGAATATTCCACTGCAGGATATAATGTGCTCACTCCAAAATATCCTACGAAATCCATTTCCAGCAGTTACTGACCATGTTCACATTTAAACATTTGGAGTCACCTGGAGTTCTGCTGCTGATAATCCGAGTAAAACACAAACGATCGGGTAGCACCTTTCGAAAGACATCTTGACTTATCCTTCTTTAAGGTCGCTCTCTTCCCCTACCTCACCCCTTTCCCCCGTCCCTCAACGCCTCCAACTGCACCATGCTGTTTTCGGATTAGAACTGCTCACAGTGCCCTCTGCTGATCACTTCAAGTGCGGCCGCTGTAACCTTGAGAGGGAGTTCACGAAAAACGCTGGTGATTCATATTTACATATCATTGTGAAGAATGATACTGATCGATTAGGAAGGCGGACTGTTGATCATTGACGATCGTTAAGAAAATCCAACATATCCAGCTGTCTAACACTTCCAATGTTATTGGAGATGGTCCCAGCCTCCGATTACCAGAGGCGGCTCGAGTCCAGCGCTGCAGGAAGTGGATCAATACTGACCGTTGAAATTTGGGTCGGACACGCCGCACTGCACGCCCGCTGCACTATGTGTTACTGCTTTGATCTGGGCATAAGTTACAGTGGGGGAATGCGGTCACTGGATTTGCTCTGACAGTGGACAAAATCAATGGGCTGAATGACCTTTCTCCTGTCGTTATGAAACATGAGAAGTGTGAGAGCACTGAGAAATTCTCCCTGCAACACCTGCATCACCTCCAATGCAATAAACATTTTCTCTCGGTCATGAAGATATTCAGTTTCAACCTCCTCAGATCTGTGGGACAGAGAATTTGAAAGACTCACTGGAATTTGAGAGAGAAAGGTATTTTCACCTCCATCTGAAAAATGGACCGTGTTAGTCTCAGACAAAACCCATGATATGCAGATACTCCATTACCGTCAAATACCTTCTCAACAACAAACGACGACTCAGTAATATGAGTCTTGAACTTCCTGTTGCCTGCCACTTCAATTTCCCAGCCCACTCCCATCGTTATCTTCCTATCTGTGCCTTCCTGCACCTAATATGGAGGTCGAGCATTAGGTTGAACAAATGCAGCTGATCGTCCGTCCTGGCCCATTGCATTCTTCCAGACTCGATAATGAGCCCTACACCTCAGGCCACTCGCTTTCTCTGTCCGTACAACAAATGGCCAGGTCGTCTATCAGTGAAAACAGCTCAGGACTTTTCTCTCCTTCAGCACACCCGAATCTGCTGGACACGTGTTGCAGCTCTGCATTTCATAACGTTCACATTCATTACTCTGTGTTCTCATTCTATAACTGCCCTCATTTGATAGGTTTTATGAACAATGTTATCTATTCTTATGTACTCCTATTAACCGTACAACAGACAACCTCGTTTCATGGCAGCCCCAGCCTCGCCCATTAGATATAGGACCTTCACATCCTTGCCCGCCCTGCTGACAATGCGAACATTTTTCTTTCTCCTTGGCAAATCCGACGAAGGGTTTTCGACTTGAAACGTTATCCCTATTTCTGTTTCCACAGATGGTGCCTGAAATGCGGAGTGGTTCCAGCAGAGTTCATTTATGTTTTCTTCTGTTAGATGAGAACAGGTACCAACGATATCAGACCAGTCGCAAGAGCATTGAGTCTGGAACGTCGGAGACAACGGTTATCCCGGTTTTCCATCGACAACTGGAATGGTCGAGCATACTTCCCGCCAGATACGTTTGAGTGTGGTCACCATCATCAGTGTCCGTGCAGTGTGAACGTAGAAGCTGGGGCCGTGTGACCTACCGCAAAAAATTGCATTCGGGTCAGAATCATCACGTCATCCCCAGTAACGTGTAATACGTGTAATCGTCGCCACCTTTATTATTCTGCTGGAGTCCTCATCAGTGCTATTTGGTGTTTAATGCCATTGGGGTACAGTGGATATCCTTTATCAGGCCGTCCAAACCCTCCTTGAACGCAATATTTGTCATGGTTCTGAGTTCTGGTTCTCAATTTGGCTCCATTAATGCCTTGTTGTCCAGCACATGGATTCCATGCTGGACTGATTAGACAACTGTGCACACC
>JARFYF010065569.1:0-13529 GCA_030265395.1 Rhina ancylostomus | reverse complement strand
GGAGTTGCATAACTCTTATGGGAGAATGTCACAGCTGCACATAGAGAGGACATCTTGGAGGGCTCATCCAGTGAAGCTATGTGGGTAGAACTCAGGAATCATAAAGGTGCAATAATTATGATGGGGTTATACTACAGGCTCCCAAGAGCCAGTGGCAGGTAGAGGAACTGATATGTAGGTAGATGATGGAAAGATGTAAAAAAAAACAATAGACTTGTTGTAGTTGATGATTTTAACACCTCCCATATTGACTGGGACTCCCTCAGTGCCAAAGGTGTAGATGGGGCAGAATTGGTTAGATGCATCCAGGAGGGTTTCTTGAAACCATATGTAGATAATCCAACCATCAAAGGGGCTGTACTAAACTGTACTGTGCAATGAGCCTTGTCAGGTGATTTGAAGTTTCAGTGGGGCAGTGTTTTGAGAATGGTAATCATAATTCCTTAAGTTTTAAGGGAGTTATGGAGAAGAACAAAACAGGTCCTTGGGTGCAAGTGCTAAAGTGGGGTAAGGCCCATTACAACAGTATTAGGCAAGAACTGTGTAAAGTAGATTGGGACCAGCTCGATAGACTTCAGGACCAACTCGTTCCTTTGATATTAAAAGCTGAAGACAGCAAGGTTTAGAAAATGTGGGTGAAAAGAGTTATTGTAAGTTTCTTCAAAAAGAAGGAAGTATACGTAAGGTTTTGGAAGTTGAAATCTGATAAGGTGCTTGAGGACTATAAAGGAAGCAAGAAAAAACTTAAGGAATTAGGAGGGCTAAAAGAGGCATACAATGTCCTTGGCAAGTAGGATTAAAGAGAATCCCAAGGATTTTATACATATATCAGGAGCAAAAGGGTAGCTAGGGAAAGGGCAGGTCCACTCAAGGATAAAGGAGGGAATTCAGGTGTGGATTCAGAGGAAGTGGGTGAGGTCCTATATCAGTACTTCACATTAGTCTTCACCATGGATAATAATGAGACCTTGGAGGGATATTTTGATATTCTAGGGTCTGTTTGTACATGTGAAGAGGTGTTGACTCACTGGAAAACCATTGAGTCCCCAGGGCCTGATGGAAGCTCTCCCAGGGCACTGGAAAAGGCAAGGGAGGAGATTGCTGGGGCCTTAACAGAGGTCTTTTTATCCTCTTTGGCCAAAGGCGAAGTCCCAGAGGACTGGAGATTAGCCAATGTTTTCCTTTGTTGAAGGGTAACAGGGATAATTCAGGGAATTATTGGCCAGTGAGCCATGCATCAATGGTAGGGGAATTATTGAAAAAGATTCTTAGGAACAAAATTTACTCGCATTTGGAAAAGCACGGACTTATTAGAGATGGTCAGCATAGCTATGTCAGTTCACGTGCTGTCTCACAAATTTGATTGAGTTTTTTTCTTCAATTTTTTAAATTAGTTTTCAAATCAATACAGATTAATATATAACATCAATGTTTGTACATGTATTACAAAGAGGTCAGGATAACAATCATGGCATATGATTGAGTTTTTTGAGGAGGTGATAAAGATAACTGATGAAAGTAGGGCTGATGACATTGTCTACTTGCTTTCAGTAAAGCAGCTCACTGTAGGCTGGTCCAGAATGTTAAGTCACATGGGATCAACAGTGAGGTGGTAAATTGGATACAAAATTGGCTTGGTCATAAACAGAGGATAGTGGTGCTTTTCTGATGAGAGGTTTATGACCAGCGGTGTTCTGCGAGGATCAGTGCTGGGATCTCTCTTGTTTGTGACATGTACTCGTGACTTGCATGAAATTGTAGGGGCCTGATTGGTAAGTTTGCAGTCAACACAAAAATTGTGAATAGTGAGCAAGATTGTCGAGGGGTACAGCAAGATATAGATCAGGAGGAAGTTTGGGCAGAGAATTAACAAATGGAGTTTAATCCAGACAAGTGTAAGGTGATGAAGTTTGGGAGGAAAGTATACAGTAAATGGCCAGACCCTCAGGAGCATCGATGTACAGAGGGATCCCGGGGTGCACGTCCATAGCTCACTGAAATTGGCAACACAAGTGGATAGGTTAGTAAAGAAGGTATACGGCATGCTTGCCTTTACTGGTCAGGGCATTCAGAAGTCAGGAAGTCACAGTGTAGTTGTATTAAAACTTTGGCTAGGCCACATCTGGAATATTTTGTGCAGTTCTGGTCACCTCACTCAAGAAAGGATATGGAGGCTTTGGAGAGTGTGCAGAAGAGGTTCACCAGGAGAATGCATGCATCAGAGTGTGTTAGCTGCATGGAGAGCTTGGACAAACATGGATTGTTTTCTCGTGTGTCAGAAGCTGACAGGCAACCTGACAGGAATATATATATATAAAATGATGAGAGGAAGGTTTCTCCTCATATAATATTTTTCAATTTCTGGATGTGATGGTGTTTACTTTTACATCAACTGGGGTTCCTTTGTTTCTTCTGTAATCTTCAAGATCTTCATTTCAGATCAAATGACAGTTGATGGTGTCTTGCTTTAAAGAATGCCTTGCTTTGGGATTATTGATGTAAATTTAGATCCATTGATGACAGTTATTTTCATTACTTAGTTTTCACAATTTCTTTTTGGCTTTTTCAGCAATGTCCACAACTTGTTCCTTAGTGACTGCAGGATGACAATGTAGCATCAAGTCAGTGCAAACACAAGGTCATCACAAACATCGCACAAAGTTTACAGTTTGCATGCGATTATTCTTGGAGGGTGTGGTATCCTTCATACATTTCCACTTCTGTTACACACAGTGAGAGAACAATGTCTTGCTTTATTGCAGCTTTGGTTTCGCTCAGTGCCATTGCATTGCGCATACGTTCAAGGTCAAATAATTCACACAACCCTCTACGACCTTCACTTCACAACAGTTGAAGGATTTTGTTCACCCTCAGGAACATTTACACTTGTTTCACGAATAGAAGGGATACTTGTGACCACAAGAATGTCTCATGTTCTCCAGCATCACTGCCATGTCCACTGCCTGCCAACATCACTGTTCTCCCTGGGGAAAAGAACTTGCTCTGCAAGTGGCAACATCTAAACTTGATGTTTTTCTGCAGCTGCCTGCATGGGCACATGAAAAGGCAGAGCTATCAACAGTATTTCTTTTACTGAAGTCGATAACCTCTTAACTAGCAGGAGTATCTGGCACCAGAATGTATCAAAAGTCATACCATCTGTCCTCAAGGTAGCCTTATGCACAACATGTCCCAATTAGTTTTTGTCTACGAGAAGGTTTCAAAATAAACTGCTACAAAACTGATTCTAAAATCTTTCACTTTTCAGAAACCCTTTAAAATTAGTGATATTATTTATTTGGAAAACTAAGAGACTGGGAACAAGCTTCTTTTCAAAGTCAATTAGGAAAACATCTGTTTTTCATAAATAACAATTGTTAACGATTAATAGCTTCAAAAATCCCATTTTTCAAAGCTGTGTGTTTTTGTCAACTTTTGCCTTTTGGGTTCATTTGTTTTCACTAATGAACCCCAAATGCATCTCACTCCCCAGGCAGAAAATGAAATATTATCACTTGACAATAAACCTTTATCTTGCATGTAGGAAATAAGGAAGGTTCTTCTATTAAAGTACCGGAAACCCCGATCAATAAATCAGTGGATGCAAATAACCCTCCTCGATGTGGTGTAACAGACTCCAGAGATTTCCGCATACTTCCAGATGGTGCAAAGTTTCAAAACACTGCTCTCACCTACAGGTATAGTTCTTGGTTACTTGAAATCTCCAATTCATTCAGTAACAATGGCCGATTCTTCAATGATCATTCTCAGTGCCAAGTGCATCAAGCCTGTGATCCTATTAAGGGAACCAGGTTAAGGTGCTATAGCACAGTATGCTTGGAAAGTTTGCTTGGGTTTACCTTGTATATTAAGAGAATATGTCATGAGTTTCCATGCTGTTCTCCCAATTACCTAGAAATTCCAAAGAAACACTAACTGGCTGAATCTCTGTGTTCTAAAGGTTTCCACCAACACAATGGTAGATGATTAGAAGAACTGCAGTAAAAATGCAATCTTTACCCCATATTTAGCACTAATTTGGAGATGTACCACTTCTATCTGAAGAGGTATGCCAAAACAAGTTTTAGATTTCTGGGAGTCAATGACAGTGTTTGTATCAATTAATGGTAGGTTTTAATATAATTCCAGCAGTTATAAGGCTTGGTCGTGTCTTTTGGCTGTTGTATGCTTTCAGGAATCTTAAAGAGCACAGATGTACATTTTTACATGTATTTTATCTGCTATATTTCAGGTAGCTTTCAATTCAACTTTCAGTAATAGAAGCTACTTTCCAGTCATCAATACTGCCCACAGCAATTTACAAAACATCATGTCACGATACAGCATCTTTGCCCTGACTTGTCTCATTCTTCACTGAAGGAACCACGAACAAGGAGTACAGTAGTTTTTACACACTTGAAGGAATTTTGTTACTGCAAACTCAGATCATTAAGGGACAAGCTCAACCTGATTTAAATTCATCACAAATGAGAGAGAAATATGGACAACACAGAAGGATTTATTCTTTGAGTGATATAGCAAACCACTGTGTGGAGGTGAAAAAATATTGCTGAATCCAATGTTGTAAATCAGTGCCAATATTACAAAGTGTTAATCAAAGGGCAGTTTTTATAGAGATACTCACTATAGTTGGTTATTTCAGACTATCCACTGACCAGGTCATAATCCAAGAGTTTGTGCGAACTCTGGAATCACTGAAGGCAAATACTAACTCCAAAGAGACTCTGCCAGGACAAATGGTCATATTTCCACTTTAAGGAAAAACAATAATGACAATAACCTTAATATTGTGAATTAGCAATTCAAATTGCTAATTGTGATGGTTAAGGGATAGCATCCTGGGTGATCTACTTATGTCTGGAAACAGCGGTAGCATATTTCTGCACGGCTGTAACATTCCATTCTGTGAGGAAGCAGGTGATAAAGCACAGCAAACAGTGAATTATAACACAGAACTATAGATACTTTCAGCTGATTAATGAGGATGCCCATGCCATTTCTTGTACTCCTCATCTTGTGCATATCCTGTCACCATCTGAACTCTTTGAATGGATGTTAACCTTCACCACTGTAGAAGAGGTGCTTACTGAAGGGCAGATTGATTTCAAATCCAAATATGTACAATCATGACAATAATCAGTTACATTATTAGAATAATCAACTTCAGTCAAGGCAGTTCAAGAGTTGGGATGTCTCGTTGCAACTGTACAAGTTATTGGTGAGACCACACTTTGGAGTATTTTGTGCAGTTCTAGTTGCCCAGCAGTAGGAGAGGTGTCATAAGCTGGAAAGGGTGCAGTGAAGATTCACAAGGACCGAAGGCTTTGAGGTATAACCAGAGGCTGGATAGGTTGGCACTTTTTCCCTGGAGTGTAGGAGGCTGAGGGGTGAACCCATAGAGGTGCAGAAAATCATGGAGGATGTAGATAAGGTGGATGGTCAGTCTTTTCCCCAATTTAAGGAAGCCTAAAACTAGAGGACATAGATTCCTTTTAAACCTTTCCCCGCTCAGCTTAAATCAGGGGCAAGTTTTTCAAACAGAGGATAGTGGGTTAATGGAACAAGCTCCCAGAGGAAGATTTAGAGATGTGTACAGTTACAAAGTTTGAATGACATTTAGACAGGTACATAGATAGGAAAGGTTAGAGGCATATGGGCCAAACACAGGCAAATGGGTCTAGCTTGGATGGGTATCTTGGTCGGCGTGGAGAAGCTGGGCCGAAGGGCCTGTTTCCATGCTGTATAACTCTATGACTATAACTTTGTCTCTCATAGAATAAGGCAATACACACAGGACTTATCAGAGAATGAAGTGAACAACGTTATAGCGAATGCTCTCAACACCTGGGCCAGCGTTACTCCTGTGACATTCACACAAACAACATCCCCAGCAGACATTGAAATTATTTTTGCTTCCAGAGGTACGTTCAGACAATATCACGTTATGAATAATATGGTCTTTTACATCTGCTGATTGGTCAACTTTCTATTTACACCATACTGAATTTCAAACTGTCAGACCGTAGTGCTGTTTTCATCTTTACAGACAAATTATCCTTGACTGATGTGTGTGTTCAATGTCTCCTGCTAGATCATGGTGATAATTCTCCATTTGATGGATTCCGTGGTACTCTGGCCCATGCTTTTGGCCCTGGACCAGGGCTTGGAGGTGATATTCATTTTGATGAGGATGAAACTTGGACGACAAACTCTGATGGTAAATTCTCACTAATATTAGTTGAGTTTCCGGATTCCTTACTGATCTTCATCACCTTCGGTTGTAACTAAGATGTTCTCGAAAGCCCTGGGCAGGTTGCTTGTCCCCAGACTGGGTATGAAAATCAAGGTGAATGGATAAACTTATTGAAAGATGATGTATTGCTGTTTAATATGGGATTGTTCTTTGGCAACACCCCACAGAAAATTGTGATAGATCACCCTGCAGAGCTTAACTTGGCAGGAGTATGAAGGAAAGCACTTGGTCCTTATTGGAGCATACTGCTCTGCACGTCTAGTTTGTGCTACTTCTGATTTCCTGATCAGGGCAGAGAACTTAGCCTGACCCAGCTTGGCTTGACACAACACCAAACAAACTTTTGATTTGTCTGTCTGGTACCAAATTAGTTTTGAATTCCAACCATATCATCAAGTTTGCTGCTGATACAGCAGTTGGTGGGCCTCATCAGCAGGAATGATGAAACAGCTTACAGAGAGGAGGTGGCGAGGCTGGCGGATTGGTGCTCAGTCAACAATCTCTCTTTGAACGTGGACAAAACAAGAGATGATTGTGGATTTGTGAAAAGCTCAGGCTGACCACTTATCCCTGTGCATCAATGGCATCATTGTACGGAGAGTCAGCTGTTATAAATTCTTGGGAATACATAGAGCAGATGACCTGTCCTGGTCAACTAACATCTCTTCCCTCGCCAAGAAGGCACAGCAGTGTCTCCACTTTTTATGGCGGCTGAAGAGAGCAAACCTGCCCTCCCCCACCCTCACCACATTCTACAGGGGTACCACTGAGAGTGTCCTGACTAGCAGCATCTCTGCCTGGTACAGTAACTGTAATATCTCTGACCGTAAGTCTTTTCAGACAATTGCTGAGTACAGTGAAAAAGATCATTGGACTACCTCTTCCCTCCATCTCAGATATTTACAATACACAATGCCCACGTAAGGTTTATAGAATTACAGACGACCTTTCTCATCCCTCCCACGACCTATTAGTCCCCCTGCCGTCTGGCAAGCGGTACCGGAGCATCCGGGCCAGAACTACTAGATTGCACAACAGTTTTTTTCCCCCCAGGCTGTCAGGCTCCTGAATACCCTGGTAGACAAATGCCACATCAAAAGCTCTGGTCTGCACAACGGCGTATAAGGACTTTGGCTGCTGCTGAACACGTGTATACAATGAGTACAACACACTGAGCTTGGTTTTACACTAACTCTGCATTAAATTTGTAATATGTATATGCAGTTTTTTGCACTTTTTTTGATTTCTTTCTATTTTTGTTTGTTTATTGTATGTCTTCTGTTCTATGTATGTCCTCTTGTGTGAGTCTGGGGGAAATGACATTTCATTCTGCCATGTGTTTTTATAACATGGATGAATGACAAAGTAACTTGAACTTGAATTTTCAGGCCATTTAAGCCATTCTTCTCAAAATACTCACTGTGTCAAGCTGCTTACCAACACAGTAGTCCCAGGAAACTGTGCTACAAATGAATTATGACAATAGCAGTGTCTCTCCTGGGATTTTTGCATCATTCTACCAATGATATTGCTAAAACAACCTTCAACTGTTATTCTGTAGATTCCCACTCCATCTCCCCATGTTCAAGAACAATTTTTTTGAATTTGTGACATTTTCTCACCAAGACTGAAATATAATGGACTGCATTAACTCAGTTATATTTGTGAGACTAAATAAAACCTCTGCTCTTTTGTGGCTCTTTTAATCAGAGAGACCTGCCCCAGTCCTCTATACAGCATGCACTCGCACGGTTGGCATCACTTATGCAATTTTTCATCATCTGACCTGGGTTCCGAACAACATGAGCCTCAACTCCGCAATTCCATTATTCTTACAGGATTTTTCCTAACCCTACCTGCCTAGAGTACGTTCCAATTATACCTCAGTTATACCACTGTCACAGAAAAAGTTGCTTAATAACATTTCACAAACAGATTTGAGCATAACACAATAACTTTATTTCTCCAGACTTCAACTTGTTTCTTGTTGCGGTACATGAAGCTGGTCATTCACTGGGACTTGACCACTCCAGTGACCCCAATTCTGTGATGGCTCCCAATTACAATTATGTGAATACTGAGGGGTATACTTTGCCACAAGATGATGTTAATGGAATCCAATCTTTATACGGTAAGTCCTAAATCTATACAACCACTACATGCTCTGAGTCCAATGGTAGGACACTCATCTTTTACTCCTCAAGAATTTCCTCCTTTCCACTTCTTTGTCCAACTCTTAAAGTACCTTAAACTGTCATCAATCAAACTTCTGAGAAAGTGAGGGAGTTGTACAGCATGCAAACAGGGTCTTGGTGTAAGTTTCCTACTCCCTCTTGTTGTATTTTCTCCAAGGTTTCAGTGATCTCTTCCCTGAATTGCAGCAGATGAGTCAGTGGACTTCTTGGCCTCAAAGCTGAACAGCTGTTCATACCATTTTTCATAAATTTCCACCACTATCCTAGCTCAATTACACTGGATTTCAGGAGTCACCCCACAGGAATGCCGGGGATTTCTTTGCACACCTCTTTCACAAGTTCTCTGGAACGTTTTCTCCACCTGAGTTACTGTTTAAATGGAAGACCTGCTCGTGTTTAGGCAGCACATCAAATGAGTGCTTTGCATGTTGAATGACAAATGATGAGCGATTTGTTTCTGAATTCATAGTCTAGTTTAAAATCTACCAGTCTGAGTTCTCTCATTTCTTGTGAACATTGGTGATTTATATCAAAAAGTTCATTGAATACTGTGTTCAGTACACATCTGAAGATTTGATCCAGGTCACTAGTGCGATAGCTGTTTGGCGACCAGTAACTGCACTGTGCACACAAAGCACATTTGATGTCAATACACAGTTTTCTCACACTTTCATGAATTTCTAATCAACTAACTTTACAATATATGTTTCAATCAAATGACTTGAACCATCAAATAATGGTACCATTCCCCTTCCTTTTCATGTTGTTTGCAATCTTATCTCTTAATCAAGGGCCTCCTCTTGTTGGCACAACAGCATCCACCACACCTCCAACATCTTCAACACAGATGACCACTACGAAAGCAACACAGAAGCCACCAACCTGTGACCCAAACATGTATGCAGATGCTGCTTTGAAGACGAGGAGAGCAGTAATTTTCTTCAAAGATGGGTAAATAATTACTTTACAAAACTACTGCCATCTGCATGATTTACATTGTACACAGGTATGTTTTAAGAAATAAGCATCTTAACCCTGAGCAGAAAGTCCAGGCTGTTTAGGTTTTGGGACCCATTTCCATTGCACCAGCAGGATGCATATGTTGAGATGACAGCCCACTGAAGCAGCTGGTCTTCACAGCATGGGACACTGAGCATCTCCCCCGCTGAGCTGGTCAAAAGCCCGAGACTAGTGTTGACAGGAGAGGAGATTCCTGCTGTCTGGGTCCCACCAAAAAAGTGGGAACTTTCCCAGTTCAATTTATGACTCCTTGTCAGACTGCTTGCTGACAAATGGACTGATTCTCAGTGCGCCATATTAAAACCCAGGCTAAAAGATTCACTCCTTTGCATTACATCAGAGTGACAGGAATTCTGGCCAATAAAGGAAAGCAAAGTGTATGGGTTTCATTTCAGTGCATACACTGATAGATGATAAGGTTTCCAGCCATCAACAAGTGCAGGAAATCTCCTCATCAACTTAGCTGCCCGGATAGCTGCTGACGCAATTCTGTTTATTGTTGTATAGGTTCGTGAAGAGTTTACAATCTCAACGTGTAAGCAGAGTTAAAGACGCTTGGCCAGGTGGCCCATCAAATGTTGATGCTGCCTTTGCAATCGGACAGAGAAATAGGAGAATCTTTCTTTTTCAAGGTAACACGATGCTTATTAATTTTTTAGTAATGTGCCTATTGCAGTATTTTTAACAATTGATTTTCTACAATCTATTGTCATACAAGAATTAGATTTTATATAGAGATTTCTTATTTATTAATAGGCCTCATCACAAATCAGTGGAAAAATACAAGAAGCCAGAATTAGCATAGACATCAGCACATTTTCTGTCGTACACAGAAATCAAAATAGTCTTCAGATCTTAGTGCCTGTAATATTTTGATAGTCCAATGACTATTATAAATATTTGTAGGACAACCACTGGAAGATAATCAATCCAAGTGTGCAGGTATCACAGTCACATGTCACGATATTGTTGTAACGTGAAACTGAATGATACGATGGAACAACCATTTTTGAGTACATTTTTACAGATAATGTCCTCCTTACCTTGCAGGGTCACAATACTGGCGCTTTCGAGAGAACG
This sequence comes from Rhina ancylostomus, assembly GCA_030265395.1. Classification (NCBI taxonomy): domain Eukaryota; kingdom Metazoa; phylum Chordata; class Chondrichthyes; order Rhinopristiformes; family Rhinidae; genus Rhina; species Rhina ancylostomus. The sequence goes on along the minus strand of JARFYF010065569.1, from coordinate 2,960 downwards.
TTTTAGATTCGGGATACCCAAGGTCCATCAGAAACTTTGGTTTTCCAAACAGTGTGCAGAAAATTGATGCTGCGATGCGTATAAATCGCAGAATAATACTGTTCTTTGTGGGCAATCAGCTCTGGAGGTTTGTGCTTTCTTTGAACCTATTTTCTCTTGCTGTTGTTCTCATGTCTTTCCCCAATAACATATTCGTCTATTACTTTCCACTTTAGGTACGGGATTGGCAGAGGAATGATCAGAAGATCTCCAGTTCCAATAAGACAGGTCTTTGGACAAAATGACAATGTGGATGCTGCTTTTAAATATCGAGGTAATTGTACAATTTGTAGGGAAAAATAATCATAGCTTAATAACTTGAGTACAATATTTTTTAAAAATTCATGTGGAAATGCAGCTAAGATGCTATAGTGAGATTTGAGGTAACATCTTTAATTGACAAGTTTTCACTTGAATCGATCTTCTACAATTAACAATATCAGGGTAGTTGGTGGCACGAAAACCTTCTCCAGAAGAATGTGGATCAGTTCTATCCACCTTCACAGAAGGCAGAAATCAGCATTTCTTCACCCCTTGCATCATTGAATCAAGACTATCCTAGTAGACGGGCCCCTCAAAATCAGCTCCATTGTGTCACCCATTTTCCCTCCTGTCCTCTTGAATTTGTTTCTTTAGAATATTGGGGACCACTGAGCACTTGGCCATGAGATTTGTCCATTTTTCCAGGCTTTCCAATCCATCAGGATTAAAGGTCCATTTCCAATTTTTATTTTGCACTTCAAAGGGTTAAAGGAAACAACAAACCCTTAAAAAAAATCAAATACCAGAGACACAGGGGACAGCATTAACCTCTGCCTCTAGGTGGCAATGGATGGTGTTCAATACTGAAATTTTGAGAATCCAATTCACATTGTTTTCAATTTTCTGAGGAGTGAATAGATTGGACCACATAATACATTTTCATTCACTGATCCAAAATCATGGCCCAGCATAAATTAGTCCTAATTTCTGGATGAATTGTAGTCCCTCATCCCTCTTGTAAATCTATTACATCTCCATTGTCTCCATATCCTTCTCATAATGAGACAACCAAAATTCAACACCACCTGGCACACAACCACTCTAATATCTATATACTTCTGAAGCAACTATGCTATGTGGGTGCATACCTTTCCAATCTTGTTGGAAATTTGATCCCTGGCCACAGTTGGGGTGAAGAAGTGAGATTGAATTTCCAGGAAGAGCAAAAGCTCCATGGATTTCCTACTTCACCCAAACTATATAAGGAAACCACTCCAGACTTTAAAAGCACTTTACCTTGTTTCCCAGGGTTTATGGTGCTTCATGTCCAGGCCATATCAATGCCACCCACTTGTGCCTCTCTCTTCAGCAGTAGATCTCAACTCTCTCCCCCGTCAGCGTCAAAATTTACACTGGCCCAATTGATAAAGTTCCTTCCAATCCTGGTTCAGGCCTCTTGGAATCATTGGTCAGTGCAGCCCAGGTATTAACAGAGTCAATGCAAACCTCACACCAGTCTTTTACACAGATGTTCTCTGAGCTCCAGCCAGAGTTACAATTTATATCCGTTGAAACATGCACAGAAATGTGGACACCATGTTTTGATAAAATATTTTTCTTTTGTTAATAGGAAGGTATTACCTCATAAGTGGAAGAAATTTTTACAAATACAACCCGAAGTTTATATGCAGACATGTGCTCCGCTTGAGAGGACGGCTGAACTGCCTCTGAATAATTTGGTTTTGCTGATATGCTGCTGAGCCTGGCATTTTGTGCAAAATATTGCTGGGAGAAGATTAAAAATTGATATTAGCTAAAATTAACAATTCAAGGCATGTGTAATGATTAGCTCTTTCACAACATAGTGACTACATTTTAACAAGAAGTTGATCAGTTGCTTTGATTTCTTAACTATTCAATAATCATATTTTCAATAAGTGTATCTTAAAAGAAACCTGATCTGGGTAACAACTGAATATTTGAGTGTATGAATAAGGAGCAGGAGAAGGGCACTTGGCCCCTTGACCGTCTTCCTCCATTCAATGTGATCATGCCTGATCTGATTGTATCTCTAATACCACATTCCCAACCACCCCTGCAACTCTGGCAAGAAATATACTGGGCACAGTACTCCCAATGTGGCCCCATCAATGCCTGTTTTAAATGAAGCAAAACTTGTTTATTTTTCTATTCAATTTTCGCTCTTAATCAATAACAACATTTGTTTTCACATTTCCTAATATCCTTGCTGTACTCACATACTAGTCTCTTCTGTATCATTCACTATGACACCCAGGTCCCAATACATCACCAAGCGCAGACAATATGCTTTTCTCTTATTCCTACCAAAATGGACAACTTCACATTTGCCCACCTGAGGCACCATTTAACAGATCTTTGTCGATTCACGTAACCCATTATTTCTCTTTGTAGCCTCACACCCTCTTCACAACATACTTCAATAAAGCACTGGGAAATTTAGTGACCTTATCTTTGGTCTTGTCATCCAAGTCATTCATATAAATTATAAAAAATTCAGTCCCCTGCAGCAATCCCTGTGGCACACCATTAAGTCTTGTCATCCAGAAAATGGTCACCTCATTTTCAACATGGACATCGATTCTCTGTGCACTTCCATCCCCCATCAGGAAGGCCTTAAGGCTCTCTGTTTTGTTCTTGATAACAGACCCAACCAGTTTTCCTCCACCACCACCCTCCTCCGTCTGGCAGAACTGGTATTCACCCTTAATAACTTTCCTTTTAGCTTCTCCCACTTTCTCGAAACTAAGGGTGTAGCCATGGGTACTTGCATGGGCCCCAACTATGCCTGCCACCTTGTTGGCTACGTGGAACAGTCCATGTTCCAAGCCTACACTGGTAATGCCCCTCAACTTTCTCCACTACACTGACAACTGCATTGGGGCTGCTTTCCGCCCCCG
>JARFYF010065558.1:0-13556 GCA_030265395.1 Rhina ancylostomus | reverse complement strand
GAACCCAAATGCAGCACACTGATACAAGACTGGAGTCAGGATACTTCCTCAGGACAAACGCAGGCAGTAACTGGAAGTAATCTTGCCTCGGGGATCTGAAGAGGAATCCAAACACGAACTGGATCTTCACAAAGGAATAGAGAACACACAACTGCTCTAGAGTAAACCACTCTAAGTAACTGGAACCAAAGTATACCTAAAGGTAGACCAATACTCTCGCAACTAGTGCCAGAGAAACACAAGTACTTTTGCTAGGCCCCTGATGGGGCTCAGGTGTGTATTGTTATGCAATCAGCCCAGCGTGGATTCCATGTGCTGGACAACAAGGCATTAATGGAGCCAAATGAGGTCCAGAACTCAGAACCATGACACAAATTCCGCTTAAATATGTCACCTTTCATATTAAACCTAAGAACTCTAGTTCTGGTCTCACCCAACCCGAGGGAGAAAAGCCTCACCCGATCTATGACCCTCATAATTTTGCATACTTCTATCAGGTTCCCCTTCATTTTCTAGTGCTCAGGGAATAAAGTCCTAACCTATTTGTCCCTTCCCTATAATTCAAGTCCTCAAGTCCCGACAACATCCATTTCAATTTTCTCTGCACCTTTTCAGGTTTATCGATACCTTTCCTGTAGGTTTGCGACTAGACTGCATTCAGTATTCTAAGTCTGGCCTCACCAACATCTTATATAATTTCAAACTAATATCCCAACTCCTGATTTATGACCGCCAACGTGACAAAGGCTCTCTTTATGACCCGATCGACCTGGGATGTCTCTTTCAAGGAATTATGGATCTGTATTCCCAGGTCCCTCTGTTCTACTACATCACCCTGACATTCACTGTGTAAGTCTTACCCTGGTTTGTCCTCCAAAAGTGTATCACCTCATACTTGTCTGCATTAAATTCCATCTCTCATTTTCAGCATATTTTCCCAGCAGGTCCATATCACTTTGCAAGCTTTAATAGCCTTCCTCGCCGTCCACTCCGCCACCAGTCTTGGTTTCATCCACAAAATTGCTGATCCAGTTTACTAAATTATCATCTGAATTATTAATCTAGGTGATAAACAACAACGGACCCAGCACCGATCTCCGTGGCACAACATTAGTCACAGGTGCGCACTATTAAAGGATTAAATCGCCGAAAGCCCATTTTAAAAAAAACATATTGTGTGGAAGTTTACAATGTATAAATGTTGTATCCTTCAGGTGTATCACGATTTATTTCTTAGTGTCGAAACTGCAGCAATTTTTTGTCTGTTTCATCCATGAGGGCAGATGGCGGAGGGACGGCATTACTTGTGATGCCATAATATCTTAGAGTGTTCTTTCTCTCTGCTCCACTCCTGTGAACTCCAACAAACCTCTGGGACGTTTTGCAGCGAAGATGGCGGCAGCGTGGTCCTAGTTACTGAATCGTTTGGCTTATTTTCAGAGCTCCGTGAGCTGTATTGTTTGCACTGTGATCTGTCTGGAGACATGAATCCAGTTGGAGCATTAAACACTTACGCTTTCATTTGAAGATGGTGAGGAATTTTTTAGGGTTCAGATGATTTTTTGGAATTCTCTGTCCTGGAGAATAGAGGAAACTGAATCTAGGGTGATGGGGAACAGGAAGGAAAGGGGGACTGAGGGCGGGCTGAGATCAGCCACAAGGTTATTGAACAGTGGGGCAGGGTCAAGGAATTTACAGCTGATTTGTTTATCATTCGGTGTAAATGCAGAATTAAAAGCTATCACCGGCAATTTGACAATCGTTGAAATGCGTGGTTCAATTTTCAAAGGAAGCAGCTTGCCATGCTAACCAATGGTGTCTGTGAGCCCGTTTTCTTTCTTATCCTCCCCGCACCTCCAAAAGAAAAGTCCAGTTGGATGGCAGAATTAGGAAAGGACAAGAACTGCTGTCCTTCAAAGTGACGAGCAAGGGAAGGTTGTGCCTTTGCCAATGGTTTTGGCCTGAGTAGTTTTTTTTTTCCTTTTTTCCCCATCATCTTCAAAGTCTTTCCATACCATTGCTATTGGGTAACATGCTTCATCATTTGAACTAGATGCAAGCCTTTGCTGAGTTTCTTCCAGTCCAGGTGCTACAATTGCATTTAACATCCGCCTTCCAATGTTAGTAGTGCTCTTTAAAAGGTTACCAATATTTGTGGGAGTGGGTTCTAGAGGCATAATTGGATATAAGGTCATATTGATAAAATATATGTTGCAGTGTTAAACATTGCATTATTTTGCTGCAGTCACGGAAGATCTTTTTGCCATGGTTGGTTTTCTGGGCTTGGATGCTATTTTCATGTGAAAAGCTGTCATCATTGCTGTGAATGAGGAAGGTTTCGTATTTGGTGGACATGGAATGTGGGATTTCTCTATGGGGAAAGGTAGTGACGTGAATATTATTAATCATGTCAGGTGTCTGTTCCCTCGCATTGCTGGATGGTGGAGTAGTAGTATTTTGAAGTTCCGGCAGCAGTGATTTTTATGAATCATCATGCAAGATAACAAGACAAGAAACCTTTATCAGTCATGTACATTGAAACACACAGTGAAATGCATCTTTTGCGCAGAGTGTTCTGAGCCCAGCCAGCAAGTGTAGCCACTCTTCCAGCGCCAACACCGCATGCCCACAACTTCCTTACCCGTACTTCTTTGTAATGTGGGAGGACACTGGAACACCCGGAGGAAACCCACGAAGTCATGGGGAAAACATACAAATTCCTTACAGACGGTGGCCAGAATTGAATGCGGGTCTCTGGCGCTGTGATAGCGTTGTGCTAAACGCTACGCTACCTTGCCTGACCTTAGGAATGGTAAAGGGAAAAACAATAACTGCTTGGAGTTGTCTATAGGCCACCAAATAATAACATTATAGTGGCACAGACAATAAACTAAGAAATAGATATCGCAGAGGATGCAGAGAGTCTACAGAAATATAGGTAGGTTAAGTCAGTGGGCAAGGGTTTGGCAGATTGAGTACAATGTTGGTAAATGAGAGGACATCTACTTTGGAAAGAAAATAGAAGATCAGATCATAATTTAAATGGTGAAAGATTGCAGCATGCAGTTGTGCAGAGGGACTCTGGAGTTCTCGTGCATGAATCGCAAAAGGTTGGTTTGCAGCTACTGTACAGGGTACTGGTGAGGCCGCAGCTACTGCGTGCAGTTCTGGACTCTATTTGTGGAAAGATATACTGGTGTTGGAGGCGATTCAGAGGAGGTTCAACAAGTTAATTCTGGAGGTAGAGGGTTGGCCTATCGCCTGGGGCTCTACTCGCTGGAATTCACACATGAGAAGCAAGGGACCACACGGATCACCTTGATCCCTCTCAGGGAGTTGGACACCTGATCAATTCCTTCGCATATAGAATATCCTCTCATGGACTCCTCGCAAACCTGTCTGAGTGCCACAGGTAAGAGGAGGTGAGAGTCCTCCAGATAAATTATCGGAGATTGAAGTCCTCGGAGAAAAACGGTAAGGGGTTCGAGATCCCAGTTTTGGGTTTCAAGGTTGTGAATTTTAAGGTTTTGAGTTTCGAGATTTGAGATCGGTTCTCCAGTACTACCACCCTGCCTGAGACCGATTCTTAAGAGGGGAAATACCCCGCAGCCAGGTCAGGAAACTGAAGTAGGTGAAAGAAAGAGACCGATCCTATAGAAAATCGCAGTGATTTGTACCCTACGGACGACAATGAGAATAACTTCTGTAATTTATAGGCATGCCTCAATTAGAAATTGGGAAATGAAATATGGCTATTCGGGGGAACTTTCGATGTAGATAAGTGTCTAAAGGTAGAAGAGGTGATTTAGGAGTGCAATACAGGGGGGAAATGAAGTATTAATGACTACTTGTAGAAAAATGACCGAAGAGCCGTCAATTAGATCTAAACAAAGTAGTTGGGAACATAATGCAAGTGGAAGGGGGATTAGTGTATGTGAAGAAAAGCGAAATCCCATGACTTGGGGAGTTATGAAGTGTCAGTGGGGAGACCACGATGCTGAGAGAAGTAGAAGGGAGAGGGAAGCGGGAGATCAGGAAAACAAGGAAAAAACGTAGGACGAAAAGTAGAGAAAATAAGGATAAAGTGGAGGGACCTCCAGACATGTCTGACCTGCCCCTGTTGTTCCAAAGTAATGTTTCGGACGCAAATGAGGAGGATTGGATGCTCCGACCTACAGCCCCTACCTACACCCTCCCCCCCCCCCACCACGCTTCACTGCCACCTGCATATAATGCAGCTAGACCGCAAACCATTCCGGTCTCACCACCAACGACTGCGAGCCAAGTCCCGTCCCATGGACAATCCCATGAACCTTCTGCGTCTCGAACTAGAAATCAGTTTAGACGGAGAGGAAACCCGCATACGAATAGTTCTAAGGCTACAGACAAGCGACTGAACTTTTTGGTAGGGGAAAGACCTTTAGTAGCTCCTCATTTTTCAGTCGGACATCGATTATGACTCCAGTTCTACCACTGATAATGACTACCCCAAATATCCCGACCCATCACCTCTGTTGAATGGGGTAAAGTGAGCCAAGGCTAAAAGATAGTTCCCCAATTGAAGTGTTCAAATCCCAATCCAGCCCAAGCGAGCACTGATCCTACGATCCAGATATACACCCCTTGGAAGCTTCAGGAGATGTGCCCAACCGTGAATCAAGCGCCCAACTGTAAAACCAACCCGGAGCATCTTACTGAACGCACTCCATTCTTGGGAATACATAATTCCTCCACAGAAAGTGAAACAAACCTCGCACCAGGTGAGATATCTGGGCACCTTTTAAGTACAACTGAGCGACAGCTCACTCCTGAATGTATTACACCCATTATTGCTCCCCCACCGCCATCTGCACCGAAGGGCATGCGCGCCTTCTTTGGTTTAGTAAATTTCTGCAGAAAGTGGAAACCTAATGTGGCCCTCCTTACTAAGCAATTCACATCCCTGGCTTCATGCCAGTCAGTGGGACATTTTGAAATTACAGAGGAACAAAAGTAGGCCTTTGCCAGCGCCACAGCCCTGGGACGCGCTCTATATTATCGCCCATTTCAGCTTTTTGTGAATGCCCTGAAGGACTGCGCTACAGCCGTCCTTAGTCAAACCCATGGGGATAGGAAATGATCGGTTGCATATTACTCCACTCGGCTGGACCCAGTTGCTAGGAGACTTCCGCCGTGCTCACAGATGATTCCGGTGATCTACTCTCTGGTCACAGCAGCCTCCAATATAACCCTGTAACAGTTAGTGATTGTTTATTCCTCCCAGACTGGGACGGCACTCCTGACCTCCCATCAGATGCAGCGCGTTCCCCAGGCCCGCTCAAACAGATATGAGGTAGCGCTTCTGAATAACCCACTTTTGCCTACTGCACCACAATTAACCCTGCCACCTTTCTGGAGGCCCCACCTGAGGATCTTGAAGATCCAACTAATGACTGATGATGCGTAACCACTTTATGACTACACCTCGTACGGACTTCTCGGATAAGGCCTTCCAGTCAGCAGACTTAATCCTACATGTCAACGGTAGTTCCACCGTTTCCGAGCAGGGAACCCGCCTTTCCAGCTCCGCCAGAGTAGACGACTCCCACGTTGTGGAGTCTGCATCTCTGCAGCCCCCAGTCTCTGCCCAAAAACCCGAACTCTTTGCCCTGACCAGAGCTTTTATTGAAGCCAAGGACAAAGTAGCGCATATCTTCACTGATTCCCGCTATCAGTGGGGTATTCAGGAGCGCTACCTCATATCTGTTATGATTTTGGCCAACTCTGGGCGCACAGGGGATTTTTGACATCTACATGTATCGGAATATACACACAGAATGCGGCTTCTGTAAAGAACCTCCTCCAGACCATCCTCATCTCTAACAAATTGGCCATCATTAAATGCTCGGCTCACCTAGTAACACAGGGCAATAACAGGGCAGACGCAGAGGCTAAATTGGAAGCACATCAGGGGTCTAAAATCGTTTCGACTGCAGACAAACAGACAGTTATTTGCAAGCCAAAGATAACAGCGCAGGGCACCCCAGACATGGTCACTGTGCAGCACTTACAGGGGAAAACCCCTGCCTCAAGAAAACAAATGTGGAAGGTGCACGGAAGTACGCACTCTGCGCCACACGCCCTCTGGATTACTCCAGTCGGTCAAGTATGTTACCTGATTCCTTGTTACCGATGCTTATTGACTACCTACATTCTGAAACCCATCTTGGCAAGGAGGGAATGAGTAACGTTTTCCTACGTACCTGGTGACTCCCCAGATTGAAGGAAACAGCACAATGCAAAATACAGTTGTGTTTGATATACCAACAAACCAATGCTGGGAAAGGGGTGATGTGCACACCAGGCAAAGCCGCCTTACCAGGTGGTCCTTTTGAATGTATACAACTGGAATTTATTGAAAAACCACCTGCACATTGTTATAAGTACTGTCTCGTTGTCCTTGACGTATTTAGCAGATGGATTGAAGCTTTTCCAACCTCAACGGTGGTGAATTTATTGCTTACAGAGGTTATACTAAGGTTTGGGGTACCTCGACAGATAAGTTCAGACAATGGTCCCCACTTCATAGGGAAAATGATAAGGAATTGTGCGAGACACTGCATATCGAACAGCAGTTCCACTTCACCTACCACCCTCAGGCAGCGGGTACAGCAGAACGAGCTAACGGAACCCTGAAGAATAAACTAACTGCATTAGTATCCGAGACAGGTCTAAATTGACTGAAGGTTCTTTCATTAGCATTTTACCACATGAGAATTTCCCCCCACTCGTCCAGCGGGGTGTCAGCTGACGGAATTGTATATGGACGTCCGCGTAGAATCCCATGGAATGCTGACACCAAACCCCCCACTGAGGTTCACGGGGGATGAACTACAAGTGTATTTCAGACAACTTACGTCTTCTCTAAAGTTTCCTCATTCACAGGTGGAGAGCGCCTTTAAACCATTAGAAGGACAGGATGTGGAACTTCCTGACCTGGATATCGGAGATTCTGTACTGATACGAGATTAGGAGCGCCCTAAAGTGGGACCTCGGTGGAAGGGTCCCTTCCAGATACTGCTTCAAACTCCAACAGCCGTGGAAGTTCAGGCCAGGAACGCTGGATTCATCTGAGTGACTGGAAACGATAGCCTCCGGAAGAAAAATGATGTTTCTTAAGATTTGGACTCCTTATCATTCCCGGTACTCTTGTGCGGGCATTGGAGGATAACTTGTTTTAACAAAGTACATATGCAGCTACATGGGAATCGCACCGTTTGCTGCTCCTTGGCAGAATCACTGTAAAGCCTTTTTGTAGGCACACCAAGCAGCAGCCCCAGTGCCTTCTTAAAGTATGAACACTCGAAAACAAAGTGTATTAGGCAGACGGGAACTTACGGGAGGGTTCTGCCGGATAAACATTTGCAATGAACAGTAACAGGTCCTAGTACCACAACTAACCACCAGTCCTTCTCCCGCTATCTCACCAGTGAAGGATGGGGTTGTCCGATAGTGATTGTTCAGCACACAATATCATGTGCCAACACCACTTGTACAGAGAGTATGTAGATATGGGGGGGGTGGTTTAGGTGTGAATGTGCCTCCACTAGTTGTGTTATGTTATTTGCAGACGACCAATGAGTTTGTGGGGAAGAGAACGGCACCCATGTGAAATTGACTAATGTCTCTAGAATGGCTAAGCAGAAATGTGGTTGGAATCTCTTGGTATTCTCAGATGACCAGTCCACAGCAATCGGTAATCTAACCTGTTACGGGGCCAATGAAGGATATGGGTTCCTCTTTAATGGTACTTTTACACTACCGCCACGCCCACTCTGCCAGTCTGGTCTGCAATGGGAATGATTGGGCCGGTAACGGTCCCCTGCCCCAAGAAGGCTCATGTCGATGAAGACTTGTGGTGCGGTCAGTTAGTGAGGAGTTCTGTGAGGGCCGGAATGATCCTATTACCTTGGGATCTCCCTTATCATCGTTAGGTTATGGGTTTCTGAGTATCTCTCTCGGGGAGTTTCAGCAGGAACTATAACCGCAAAAAAAAGCGGAACTACCTTATTTGTGGATTGGCCGTGCTGGGAAACAGTATTATATACGGCCGAGAGGCGTGAACCGGGAACTGGCGGAGCTTCGACTTTATGCCCAGCAGATCCGCTATGCTGTGGACTACTAGTGGGCTCAGCAAGGAGGAGTATGAGCCATCGCAGGGGATAAATGTGTCAGCAATGTGAGAGATGAGTCCAACAACATTTCCCATGGTATTTAGGACATTCAGAAGCAAGTATACAGCTTTAAGCAGGGACTTACAGGAGGGGCGTGGTTGGTTGGGGTGGCTACAAGGAGATTCCTGGACATAATACCTGCTACATAGAGCAGTGCAGTTAATCGTTATTATTGTAGTATGCTGTGTGGTGCTGGTCTGTTTAGATACCTGTTGCAAGGTCCTTATTAATGAATTCTCAGCCCGTTCTCGGCGCCTCTCTGGATTATCAAAAAATGATAACAGGAGAGAATGGGGAAGTAAAGGGTTAAGAAACGGTGGCTCAGTATAAATGTACATATAACTGGTGGATAAATACTTCACAAGCAAAAGCACTCAAACTGCTGCTCAGGGATAAGAAATAATTACTGTGTCCGGAACCTTGTTTGCAGACCAGTTACGCTGGACATTGACGGTGGTGGGTGCAATAAACAACGAGTGGGAAGCTTGTCCTAAACAGTGAGGGTGATACCTGTCTTTGAATCTCTTGATTATGATGCAATTATGTTGGACAAGAGATCCTTTGAATCTCTGAGGCCTGACCGATACTCGCGGCGCCGCATTCATTAAGTGTGCGTGACAATATCTGTACAAATTACTGTCTGATCCTTTGTGCTGTGGAAACCTCGGGAAGCGACTCTCAACGAGTACTGAAGAGACCTCTCCCCAGGAGTGTACTGCGACTAAACGTGTTTTATCGAATCAACCTGGTGGCACTATGTTACTTTGCAGCGGACAGAAGTGAGATCTTAAAATCGGGACGGCAAAACGAGAGCAAAGGCTTTTGCAAGACCACCGTTGACTGAACAGAAAATGTAGCAGAGAATGGTGTGAATTTACGAAATCCAAATGTTCCACGATGGAACACAAACGATACCTCAATTACTGATGATCTCCACTGCTTTATTCGGAAGTATCTGCCACCCGGAAAGACATTCAAGACGTGGCCATCCACACAAATACCTGTTTCCCTCTCCATGTAAACGACAAAATGGACTCTACTGGCTTACCCCAAAATTCCACCTGATGGGGCTCAGGTGTGTATTGTTATCTAATCAGTCCAGCATGGAATCCATGTGCTGGACAACAAGGCATTAATGGAGCCAAATTGAGGGCCAGAACTCAGAACCATGACACTACCCTTCCTATTAAAATTAAAATAAGTAATTTTACATATTTGTGTGTTACAATTATTAAAATTATAAACACTTATTTAAAGAATACTTTCTTACTCGATTGAACTGTGTGATAAAGGATATTTTCAAATTGGTCACCCCTCTCAATGTCAATGATTGGACGAACTCGTTACAAAATCAAAATTTTACCTCAATTGATATACTTATTTCAGGCCCTATGTGTTTTCACTCCTTAAGTCCTTTTAGATTCTCTTGATTCAATTATATCTTCTTACATATGGAAAGACAAACATCCTAGATTAAATTAAGTTCACTTTCAGAAGTTAAAATGTAACACCCAACTTCAGGTGTTATTACTGGGCTGTCAATATACGAAACCTTACGTTTTGGTTACACTGCCTTAATAAGCAGGCAGGCTATTTCCAAGAAGGGGAGAAAAACCAAAATACTGAAGTGCAAAGGGACTTTGGAGTACTTGTGCAGGATATCCCAAAGGTTAGCCACCACGTCAGATCGGTTGTAAGGAAAGTGAATACCATGTTGGCATTCATTTCAAGAGCTATAGTGTTTAAAAGTAAGGAAGTATTGATGATGCTCTATGGGGCACTGGTGAGGGCCCATTTGGAATATTGTGTGCAGTTTTTGGCCCCATATCTTAGGAAGGATGTGCTGTTGTTGGAACGTGTTCAGAGGAGATTCACGAGGATGGTTCCTGGAATGAAAGGGATTACATACGTTGAGCGCTTGTCGGCTCTTGAACTGTACTCACTGGAGCACAGATGGATGAGGGAGGACCTCAGAGAAACATTTCAAATGTTGAAAGGAATAGACAGAGTGGATGCAGCAAATCTGTTTCCTCTGGTGGGTGAGTCCAGGACCAGAAGGCACAATCCAAGAATTAGAGGGTACAGGTTTAGAACAGAGATGAAGAGAATTTTTTTCAGCCATAGGGTAGTGAATTTATGGAATCCTTGCCACGTACAGCAGTGGAAGCCAGATCACTGGGGACATTTAAAGAGGAGATAGACAGATACCTACTTAGTCAAGGTATCAAGGGATATGGGGATAAGGCCGGACATTGGGATTATTTTTTTTATTGACTCTCTCCCCTCCCCATTCTCCTTTCTCATCTCTTTTTCCATTTTCCCTGCAGCAGACACGATAGGCCGAATAGCCTTATTCTGCTCCCTTATCTACTGATCTTGTGATTAATCATAAGGATTGCCCAGTCTGGCTTTCTTTGGTAGTTAATTCTGTTTTAAGAAATTCTACCATTTCTTTGCTTGTCTCTTCACTTTGTTTATCATTAAATAAATTAACTGATAATCTGGTAGTTAAACATGCTTTGAGGATTTGGCTACAATTTGGAAAATATTATGGTTTATTGAGTTTTTCTTTGTCTAGTCCCATTTTTGCTGATAGTTTTTTTTAAAACCTTCTAAGACTGATGAAGTTTTTAAAGAGTGGGATAGATTGGGCATTATTTATTTTCAAGATCTGTTTGTGGGAAGTAATCTCTCTTCGTTTGAACAATTGTCAATTAAATATAGTTCATAAAAAAACATATTTTTCGTTTTTTTACAAGCTAGAGATTTTCTCCGATCTCAATTACATACATTTCCTAGGAGTCCTGATAAGAACTTAACAATATAGATTTTAATTTAAGGCCTTTTTATGGTGGCTCATTATTGAATACTTATGTTAGTTTCTAAGGAACGAGTAAGGTTCCCTTAGATGAAATTAAAAATGCTTAGGAACAGGATTTGCAGATTTCAATTTCTGAGGAAACTTGGAATGCAATTTTAAATTGGTCAATACTTTATTCTTATGCGCGCGTCACTCTCTCCTTCAATTTAAAGTGTTCCATAGAGCTCAGTAGTCCAAAGATAAGCTATCTCGTTTTTCTTCGGATATATCCCCTCATTGTGATAAATGCAATAATGGGGATGTTTCTTTAATCCAAATGATTTGGACATATTCGATTCTTAAACAAATACTGGATGGAGGTATTTCAAACTTTATCTGTGCCTTTTATAATAAATGTTAAGCCTGGTCCTTTTACTGCATTGTTTGAGGTTGTTGGAGAAAAAACAATTCAACTTTGTAGACTTCTGATTTACACTTACTGGCCTTTATTTCTCTTGCAGCTAGGAGGGCTGTGTTGCTTAAATGGAGGAGGTTAATCCACCTACTCATGTCCAATAATTAATTTATGTTATGTCATACCCAAATTCAGAGAAGATCCGCTGTTCAATTTATGAATCTAACATAGACTTTCAAACATTGTGGAGACCTTTTTTGAACTATTTTCAAAACCGTTGATTTGGTGGTTAAAGTCCAACTATTGGCTAATATTGTTATGTGTTAGGGATTTTTCTCTGTTCTTCATTTTCAACAAACAGCTTCGGGCTTGGCAGTGGGTTTAGATATTTTTCATAATAAAATTATTCCAATTTCATTGCTGTTAATTAAATAAGATTCTGTTCATCAGTATAGGGTATTATGATTTCTAATATGTTCCAACTCAATATATTTTGTCGCATTTTTTTCTGATTCATGTACTCTGTATTCTATTGTGGAATCAGTAAATCTATTGTAAAATATATTCGGCGGATGAGACTGCACACCTGGCCGCCAGTTACAGGAAAAAGAACTTCGGCCATTCATCAGCTTCAGCTGTCACACACTGACAGGACCGGACCGCTAAGCCCCCACCCTCCAGCCACTTTATAGGCAGATAATTAGGCCGCCCTGTGGTTCACCATCCAGCTTCCTATGTTGAAATAAGAGGGGCACACTCAGCCTCTCGCTCCTGTAGCACTGACCAAAGATGTCCGTCAGTTCTTTTCTGCTGATCAACAGTCAGACAATTGACCTATTAAGCACCCCTAATCGTTTGTATTGGAGAAACAGATCAATCATCTGCTCCGTCCTGTGACACAGAAGGGAGGATGTCTGTGTCGCTACACAACTGTAACTCAACCAGCTCAGTCTGGTCACATAGAGTTTCTTCTATTATGGGGAGGGGAGAGGATACTCGTCCCCATCCTGTCAGGTCACGCATTTAAACAATTAGTTTTATCACACATAGGACGTAGGAAAGTCTTTCCACCCCGACCTGGTAATATTGAGGGTGAGTAGTTGCGCCCTCCTCCCCTCAGGGCGCAGGCTGGGACCTTAGTTATACCAGTGCTCCCTCAATTTGTCTGTCGCTGACGCTCACCTTGTCTCATTTCCATTCATGGCGCTGAGGCTGGGTCCCTCCTGAGATGGTATTTGTGTAAGCCACTGCTCTAAACATATTCAGAACCTTATGTTGTAATGGGAGAAAACGCAATCATTTCTGAACCAACGTTATAATCCCAGGTAAAACTGAATGAAATGTACCAATAGTGGCAAATCAAGGTTAACGTTTCTTAATTCAACAATTGTTTAATTTTAGACCACAATCCATAAGAGCAGAAGTAGTCCATTTGGCTCATCGAGTCTTTTCTGCCATTAAATCATGGCTGAGCCTTTTAACCCCCATGCTCCCGCATCCACCCCGTAAACTTTGACGAATCCCCTGACGAATCAAGAGCTATAATTACTGACTTAAATACAACGACTGATGTGACCTCCACAGTCATCCGTGTCAACAAATTCCACAGGTACCCCACACACT
The DNA here is from genome assembly GCA_030265395.1 of Rhina ancylostomus. Classification (NCBI taxonomy): domain Eukaryota; kingdom Metazoa; phylum Chordata; class Chondrichthyes; order Rhinopristiformes; family Rhinidae; genus Rhina; species Rhina ancylostomus. Next base: position 505 of record JARFYF010065558.1, on the reverse strand, counting down.
GATTTAAGAAATTCCTCCTCATTTCACTTTGAAGGAGACGTGAATTATTCTGAGGCTGTGCTGTCGGATCCTGGACTTTACCACGAACGGAAATACCCTCTGTCCGTTCACTCCATCAAGGTCCTTCAGTTTCAGATATATTTCAATGAGATCCCCCTCATTCTTCTGAACTCCGTCGAGTACAGGTACAAGAGGCACCAAGTGCTTCTCATGTTAAGCTTTTCATTCCTGGGATAATTCTTGGGAAACACCCCTAAACCTTCTCCAGGGCCAGCACAAACTTCGTCAGATATAGGGCCCAAAATTTCTCACAATATTATAAGTACTGTCTGACCATGGTCTTATAAAGCCTCACCAGAACATATTTGAATTATATTCTGGTCCCCTCGAAATGAATACTAACGTTGCATTTGCCTTCTTTCCAGTGGAATAACCTGAAGTTAATCCTGAACCAGGACTTCCAAGCCGCATTGTACCTGTGATTTCTGAAGTTTCTCCTCATTTA
>JARFYF010065556.1:0-13565 GCA_030265395.1 Rhina ancylostomus | reverse complement strand
ATGTTTTAGCATACTGGAAAAGAAAACCTTCACAAAGTTTAAACATCTATCATTCTTGCAGCATGTCAAAGGAATTCAATGTTTTGGTCATGTAAGAGATTCCAATCAAAACAGTAATTACATCCTAAAGCTGGCAGTTCCATATACCCAAAAATATTACTACTTTTTGCAGAGTACAAGTTATTAGACGATGCATCGTGTATTTTTAAAAGGAAGAATTATTAAATAATGTGAAAGTACCTTTCTCTAGCACTTTGACGAAGGAACTCGAAATGAGATTTGATATTTACCTTTTGTCACCACATCATGTAACAAAACTAATTCTTCTGATCCTGCAATGCTACATTTCCATAATATTTTTGTTTTTAATATGGCCCATAATTCTTCTGCCTCCAAATCATTGTTTATTTTCAAATCCAATCTGTTTCAGACCTTTATTTTATGCCCCGTTCATATCATTAATACTCCTTGCATTGCTTGTGTTCTCCCTTCTTACTCCACTATCCACATTCAAAAATAAAAGCAAATGCAAAATGAAAGAAAATATTAAGATTCATGTATATAAAAAAATAAACAAAGTATACTTTTATGTTTTATGCTTGCATTGTGAGGGGGAGAAAACACTCAGCCAGCAGTGAAGACGATGAAGGCAGCTGATTCTACTATGTATGCAACTGTCCTGCAATAGCTGTCTGACTTGATTATTCTATAACACCAAACATGTCCCTACATGCAAGGCCAGTGCATTCAATGAAATACATCGTCACACATTTTGGCGACTGAAACTTAATCACATTCCACATCTTTCAAGGTTAACTCTGGCAGGTCAGAACCCGCTGAGTGCGCTAAATACAATAACAATCAACACAGTCACCATTCATTGGCGACTCTTTCTGGATGTGCTTCGTTTTCACCTACACTGCAGCAATTTAATCCTGAGTAAACTTTTCTCAGGATAATATCTAAACAAAAATTCAAAGTAAAATTCAGCAAAATGCTCCCAGTGCACTGCTCTATGGAAGGAAGCTAAAAAACTCATGCTGTATGCCATCTTTAACTCATTTTTCTGTCCGGAAATACCTATTCTAGGAATCTGGCCTTGATAAATTTGTTCCTAAATACCCATGGTTAACTTTCTATTTCTTAAAGCAGTTGCAGTTCTGTTTCAATTTTAATTCTTCCCATTCACACGGATAGTTTCTCATTCTAATCAAAATATAGAGCCTCAATGCAAAAGAATGCTATGCTTATCACTTTAGTGCCTACTATCAACACTAATCATTCCCAAGTCAAACAGTACAATATACCAGATGGAGATAGCCAAGACTGAAAGGATTTTATCTCAGCTATCGGAGCTGGATCTGCTCTCCAACTCTCCAGTTCTTCAATGACGGTATGTTAAAGCTTTTGCTTTTAATTGAACAGAAACATCAGTAATGATTGGAAGAGTAAATATTCAAAATCATTACCTCTAGTTTGCTGATGTTACCAATAGTTTCCGAGTTACAGTCATTAGATTTCATTGTCAGCCTTTCTTGTTAAGAATCTGTTTTCAAATCACAAAGATCAGATTAGCTTGGATCTTTTTCTACTTATATTATAACTAAAATAGTACAAATAAGTTTCTATCTATAGATGTGGAATTTATTGCTAATGAGTAAACACAGCAGTTACTATTTGAAAAGAAAGAATAACTTACTATTATACACTGCTTTACAAACTTGGCTGAGCAATAAAAATTCCTTCCTAATTGAAAACCTTGGTGACTTCTCTGAAGTTACAGTAAACAGCAAATTGAAAAATATGGCCTAGATCTGCTGCAGTCACCTGGAATGTTACAGTGGCCAAGAAGTTGACAGTTATTTTGATCTCCACGAAGAGATCAGGCCAAGAACAAAAGTTATCTCACTAACAGCAAACAATGTGACAGCAAACGATGAAAACCTCTGCCTGCAAATACATTTGTCATAAGACAGGTACAAGAAAAACAAAGTTCTCTGAAAGCTATCTGGAGATAATTTCTTAATTGATGGACCCCATTTTGCGGTTAGCTTAATGCTGTGACGGCACCAGCGACCTGGGTTCAATTCCTGCTGCTGCCTGTAAGGAGTTTGTACGTTCTCCCCAAGTCTGCGTGGGTTTCTTCCAGGTGCTTCGGTTTCCTCCCACATTCCAAAGACATACAGGTTAGGAGCTGTGGGCATGCTATGTTGGCGTCAGAAGATTGGCAACACTTGTGAGCTGCCCCCAGCATATTCCTAGCAACGCGAAAAGATGTATTTCACTGTGTGTTTTGATGCACATGTGACTAATAAGTAAATATCTTATATCCTTCTCCATGGTCTTTGAGCTTCCTTGAGTTTCCTGCCATGCGTCTCCCAAAGCCCACAGTAATGAAGTGCTGCCACTGGTGTCACCATAAATGCACAAAATGAATAAGTAGCTGATCTGGGAAATGCTGCAAAAAGGACTCAGTGGTAGTCAGAGTGCACTCTGTGAACTTTGGGAGGTCGAACAGCCTGCAGAGAATTATGAAACAATTCGGTCAGGTGAGTGTATCTTTAAACCTCAAATGAAACAAGAAAGCAATGCAATGTGCTCTTTATTCTCCCGAGACTATTCCACGACAGTCATGTGGAGATTCAAACTGCAACATATGTGCAATGACTGATATAATTAACTCTAGACCTGACACTAAGATGATCCCAGGCACACTGTGGATCACCCCACAGGTGTCCAATCAAACTCTGCACTTGATGCAATCTCATCTTGAAATGATTGATGGACACAGTTTATTCCAGATTAAATCAATTTTGGATCACATAGTATTGATAAAAACAGCAATGCAGGATCCAATTTCTAGACGATAATACTTTTGACCTTCTGTTCTATAAGTGAGGTGATGCATTTTGAAATTTTAAAAAAGTATAATGTAAGTGGTACAATTTCAAATATGGTGCAGGAACAAAGAGACCTGGAAATTTAAATCATAAATCTTCAAAAGGTAGCAGGACAAAGTAAAATCTTACTGTAACATTAATAAACACATATGGCAATATTCTACTTTAGTATGATAGCCCTACTCTGAAAGAGGTTGATTTTACTGATTGAGATACTTTCTGTTACTTTATCAATAACTGGGATGAGGGGACAACATGGAACCACCAAGATGTGTCCGAAGCACTGGCCACAGCACAAATGGTCTGCTGGTTCTGAATGCCATTCATTCACTTGTTCAACTTGTACTGCAGTGCCTACGGTGATGGGCAGAATACAGAAAATGTAAAGCAGCATGTAATTTCATGAAGGCCTTCTTCAAGAACCTTAAAGTCTAGCCTTAAAATATTTTCTGAAACTTTACAAAAGAGAGCAATTATGGTCTCAATAGTAGATTGAAAGCTTCAGCTACATCATAGCAGGTGTTCTGACAAAGAGCTATTCATAGAGATCACAGCATTGTCCATGTGTACCAACCAGTGTTAACAGCTACAAACCCCTAACAGGTATATCACCCTAATCTTTTCTAAATAATTTATTCTTTACAGAGTCAATTAAATGACCCACACAATCAAATGGAAATGATCCAAGAGACATTGATAGGAATTGATTCTATCAGGTTCAGTGAGTTTCTGAACCTCCTGCACTACATTCTTGCAACAAAAGTGCTATGTTATAAACCGTATCTCAGCCTGCACTCCTTTATTTTAAACACTATCTCAATTGCTTGTGGTATTTCCCTTAAGGATGGGATCACTATAGATGTGAGCCCTGAAGTAACTTTCAGATGCCAACCTAATATGGAAAAAGACTCTAGCCATATTCCTAAGTCAGTGTAGATTTGAAACAGATTCATAGGTTCATGGGTATACTGCATGAGAACAGACCCTTCAGCCCAACCCATCCATGCTAACCACGATGCTTATCTAAGATAATCCCATTTCCCTGCCTTTGCCCCTTATCCCTCCAAACCTTTTCTATCCATATACCTGTCTAAATCTTTTTTAAACATTGTAATTGTACCGACCTCTACTACCACCTCTGACAGCTCATTCTGTATACCCATTACCCTCTGTTTGAAATAACACCCCCAGATCCTCTTTAAATCTTTCCCCCTCTCACTTTAAACATATGCCCTCTAGTTTTAGACTCCCTATCCATGAAAAAATACTGTGACTACCTAACCTATCCATTCCCCTCATAATTTTAAAAACCTTTATAAGGTCACCCCTCAGCCTCCCGTGCTCCAGGGAAAGCCTTGCTAATCTCTCCTTATAACTCAAGCCTTTCAGTCCAGGCAACATCCTTGTGAATCTTTTCTGCACCCTTTCTAGCTTAATGATATCCTTCCTGTAGCTTGGCAGTCAGAACTGCACAGAACTGCAGAAGTCCAGTCTAACCAACATTTTGTACAACTGTAACATGGCATCCCAACTCTTGTACTCAATGCCACAGATAATGAAGGCAAGCATGCCATACACCTTCTTCACCACCTTGTCTACCTGTGTTGTCACTTTCAGGGAACTATGTACTTGTACCCCTAGTTCTCTATTCAACAACATTCCCCAGAGCCCTGCCATTCACTATGTATATCCTGCCCTGGTTTAGTTTCCCAAAAAGCATTACTTAGCACCTGTCTGCATTAAACTCCATCTGCCATTCCTTTGCCAATTTTCCCTAGTTCCTGTTGTAATCTTAGATAACCTTCCTCATTGTCCAGTTTTCACCCAGAAGGTGGTCCGTATATGGAGTGAGATGCCAGAGGAAGTAGTTGAGACAGGTACATTAACAACATTTAAAATGGACTTGGACAAGTACATGGATAGGAAAGGTTTAGAGGGATATGGGCCAATCACAGGCAAATGGTCGGCAAATGCCAATCTTGGTCAGCATGGACAAGTTGGGCCCAAGGGCCTGTTTCCATACTACATAACTCTACGGCTCTAAGGACTGAAGATGCCTTGCTAGCATTGGGATGAGAAGTAGATCCCAGAGTTTGGTGAGCTGGAGGCAGTGAGGTGGGGCAGGAGAAACACCCCTGATTAAATTTTTGTGCACCCTAAAGCAATTTAAAAAATATTTCTATCTTCACAGGCTTCTTTGGTTCCTTCTGGTTTGGATCTGTGCAGACTTGAATCAGCTCCAACACAGTGGTAATCAGTGCTTTAGTTTCCTCACAGGACCCAAATTTTCAAGATAAATATACTCAATAGCCTTCAACAGGCAATGTTGGACACTCAGTGATGGGTCTTTTCTAATATGTCATCTACATTGATGACATTAATTAGGTGGTGATGCTACTGATGCTTTTTCATAGCTGTTCCAAGAGGAAACAGCAGAAAAATTACCCTCTCTGTATCCGCTTCCACATCTCCCTTTATTTTAATGAGTTTTATGTTATAATTTACATAATTTTCTGTGTTTCCTTTTTTTCTTACTTCAAGAATGTTTGGCATTTGTTATCATGGTTGCTCTAAGGTTACCCAACACCTGGGCACTTGAAAAGCACATGACCTAAACACAAGCATCACTCTAAAAAGTATTGGGTCATCCCATCTGGGTCTTGTGCAGAAATTATATCAACAGCAAAGGTGTGATTAATAACCAAAATGTGTGCCTCATCATTCTGGAGTTGAACAATGTGACCCACCATTGTTACAATCACATTCCACTCTTGCAATAGCTAATTTTCAGAGACAAATACTATATTATAACAACATGTACACCTAGTAAGCTCTCATTATCAAGAATAAGAAAAGAATGGCACAAAATAGCTTAAATTCAATATCCAAAAGCCAAAAATGTGGTAGTTAAAATCTTGAAATACAGATGAGGTGTACGAAAAAGGTAAATTACAAAATGTACCATTAACAAATATAATAATCAATACAACAGCAAAGCCCAAACTTTAAAATAATAGGCTTATTATTTCATAACAACTGAAGTTTTACATTCTCAAATATAATGCACACTTAACACCTTATGCTGAAAATTTTCTCTGCTTTTTCAGCACAGGTGTAGGTGTTACTGTTTATTTAAACTGGATAACATCTCTATATCAGGTAAACAACTGATTTTGCAATATACCTTACTATTTTTTATTTAATTATATGCCAGTAAATGCACCAAGTATTTTTTATATATAGAAACTAGGCCATAGCATACTTGCTGTCTTCTTGTGGATGGTGCAGGTTAGTGTCACACTTTCAAGTGATTCCAGAGGTTGATGCCAGTTAATCTGTTCATTGGATTACATAAACATCATTCTGAACCCATTCTTTGGGCACAGCACAGGTGTGATCCATGTTGGGCCTATCGCTACTTTACTCTCATAACTTGAACATGCTGTTTTTTGCCATATGCCAGTTTTATACATTTATATAGCTGAAAAGCACATGTGTATTGGAAGTAGAGAGGACCCAGCTATAAATATGGAACTACCTGCATTTAAATACCTACAGAAATGTAACAGGTTTTCTAATGCAGATGTATAATCAGAACCACAGAGTTTTTTGATTCTGAGCCTGCTGATTTAAGATACTATTTAAGATCAATGTCTGATGTGCAGAGCAAATTTGTAGTGTACTGCTTCAAAGATTGTACAAAAAGCTGAAGGCTTTGCTCACATATGTAACAGAAGGAAGTACTGCAGCTGCAGCAAGAGAATGACCTCTAATTGCAAGACATGCCCAAATTCCTTCTTCAGGAGTGGAAGGGCTTTAAAGGCAAAACTGTTTCTTAAAGTGGAAAATCATAAATTGTAGAGGGAAAGCCAGCAGACATTAGTTGTACCCAATTGGGCAATATGCATTACAAGAGTTTAAATAATATGTGAGATCGCTCAAAGTTAGAAAAGGTTACATCAAGTTTGCACTTGTAGAATGCTTTCTCTTACTGAGGGAAAGTACAGCTAGTAAGGGGTGGAAATGGAGAGCTGCCATTTGGAAACATCCCCTGCCAAAAGAAAATCCACTCTACAATTCACAGGGCAGATTTTCCAAAAGTCAAAATTCAGAAATAACTGGATTTCACTGACCCCAGACTTCTCAGCACTGGCAGGTTTACACAAATATTTAAAGGTTTGATTTAAGTACAGCAATGTTTATTAAAGTCATCCTTAATAAGAGTGCATAAGTATCTTGATGTGGTCAGTTTAACCAGAGTACAAAAACGTATTCCTGCTCACCAGTAGTGATGCAGAGGCCTGCACTTGGAGCAGCTGCTTTCGCCAATCCAGCTGCTTTGATGACAGGTTAGGATTTTGGGCTCAGGAGATAGATTGGAACAATTCCATCACAAAAGTATGTGAAGTGAAAGATCCAACATCAGGTTTATCGGTTGGCAAAACAATCATAATTCCAAGATTATCACCTGAAGAATGTAGGAATAAAAGGAATAAGAAAACTCCAGTCAAGGAAGTAGCATAGCATTGGTTCAAAGGGCCAATTAGCCGTCCTCATGTTGTAAATTCTATTACTCTAGAATTTAACTGGTTATATATAATTATTCTTCTCCTCAGGAAGTCCCACGGGCTGGAGAATAACTTGATGCCACTCCATTTCTCTGGGTTCTGAGGTGGTTGATGAGGCCTATGTGGGATCCACAGACTTTGCCACAGATGGGGAAGGCTGTGCTTAATGCTATGGGTGGATTGACAGCTTGCAAGATGCCCCTTCCACTATTTTCATTGGGCTTCCACGTGCTCTCAAAAAAACTTGAGATTCTCAGTTCCATCACATTTGCTTCTTCTCTCTTTTGAGTGATCATGGATCAGGGATTCCCAAAGGTTTGTGAGGATAATACATTTTTCAAGGAGGCTTTGAGAACATCCTGCAATCAATTATTTTGTCCTGCAGGTAATCTCCTGTCAGAACAAAGCTTGGAGTTGAGTACCTGTTTTGGGAGTCTGTATTGGATGTGCAAACAGTGCTGCCTGCCTATCAGTGACAGCTGACTGTAATGCTGGGTATGTTGGCCCACATTTGGAAAATTTTGTTGAGACAACACTGGGTGTTACTTCTCCAGTGATTTCAAGTGCTTGCTGTAGATCATCTCAGAAGCATAGAGGAGGGCAAGGGTCACTGCTGCCTGGTAGGCTGTGGGATTTTTGATGGGTTTAAGTTAAATATGTTCAAACACTCTTTTCCTCAGAATGCCAAAGGCTGTGCTGAGACACTGGGTGCACTGGTAAATTTAATTATCAAAATGTGTCTATGCTAAGAAGGTCATGTTTTCCATGGTCTCGCCATGAACCTTTATACTTGAGATAGTTGTAATGCAGCAGGGACAGATTGGTAGAGGACCTTTGTTTTGCAGAAGCTGAGTGTGAGGCCCATTCTCCAAACATTTCACTATAGGAGAATGATGACCTGGAGTTCTACCTCTGAATGTACACCAGCAAGCATCATCTGCAATAATGCAGCTCACTGTTTGGGTTTGAATCACCTTGGCTATACAGTAGAGACCATGTAGGTTGAAAAGATTCCTATCTGACTGTCAGAAAGCATGTTGGAAAGGAGATGCAATGTTGTGCCAAGGAAGACTGAGAGGGCTAGAAAGATGACATGGCCTTACTTGACCTCAGTCCACAAAGGGATTGAGTCTATGGTGGACTGACTGGTTAGAATCACAGCTGGCACACCATCATGTAATGAATAGAGGATAATTTCTGAGGGCAGACAAATTTGAGGATAATTCAAATTTGGCATGTACTTTTGAGCAGCAAATAATATGCTGAATAATACAATGAATCTCATAATGACTCAGATGTATAATTTTTAGGAAACAATTTGGAAAAGGTGACCTCACACCAGATACTTACATGGATCAGATACATCATTTTATAGTTAACACAAATCAGACCAGAAAACTATCTGCATTCACTTTATTTATCAAAGACCAACATCAATAAGAATGGACATATGCATGGGTACAATGGGGCAGATCTTCTGATGACCAATGAACTACTCAGACTCATTGGTCACATGCCACTGAGCTATGCTATTCCTTCCAGCGTGTCCATGGGAGCAAACTTACGATCATCAGAGAGGCAATACACTACCATAAGTAGCTGGCCATCCCTCTGAATGGCTTGACAGCTGAAAATCCCCTGATGTCACACAAACTGATCCATCTGTCTGAGTCAGTGTGATGAAGCTTGCTCTGTCAGGCTTACTTAAGACACACTATGATAATACCTATTGAATTTTGTTAAGTAAAATCAATCTCTCAGCAAAATATGTAAATAGACTTTTAAAAGGAGTTTTTGTTGAGGTAAAAAGAAAATTAACAGAAAACAATTGCTGTCATGGTAATATGACTGAAAACGAGACTCAGGAACATGTTTCTTAGAATGTACTGGACTGCTAATGCTATGTTTTAAAGTTGCATTATATAGAAAAAATCTACCAGTAAAGTAATATCAGTATAACTACATAACACTTTAATACTGAAGCAATCAGTATTCATATTGAATGATGTCAGTGGAGTCACACAATGCACACAGCTATGGGATGGAAGTGAAACTTAGTCACCTGAGTATACAATGTCATGAGTTACAACATGGCTAAGGAGCTTAAATTCATGGAGCTTACACTAGTGGGTACTGCTTGGAGGACTGAGTGAAATTAGATGGCAAATTTCAATCCCATTCATGATATACAAGGATCTAGAAAAGTATATTAACAACAAGAACTTGTTAATCCTATAATTGGAGTCCCAGGCAGGGAGGTTACTAATATCATAGAAAAATGCAACCAGTGGAGGATTGCATGATGAGAAATTCTTGCAATTGGAATTCATGCACACCGGGAAGAGCATCCTATTGCCCTGGTAAGGACTGTGCCTGAAGGCATGGAATGGCCCAATCTGAACCCAGGACACTCTGGATTAAGCCCAGAACAGCCCAAGTCTGATGTCTATAAGGCACAGAGGAGCCTCCTGTTATTCAGCAATCTTGGTATGCTAACTCAGGCTGATGCTGCTTGATTCAGCAGTAGTGTCTCCATAATGAAGGCTCCTACTGGATTGACAGGAAGCTAACTGAAAGATAGGCAAAGAGTTGCCTAAACTCACTTGCTTCTTCTGATAAAAAAAAGTCATCAGTACTGGTTGTTATAGCAGTAAACCACTGGCAGGCCATCACAATGGATGTCCCAATGATGCTAATGTTTGGCAGTGGTGGGGGTCTGGAAGAAAGGAACTTGCATTGTGTGTGTGTGTGTGTGTGTGTTATATTTAAAAATTCTATTTATACATACTAGGTTTATGATTTTACTGTACCTAGAACTAAACTTGCTCCATTGTAACACACAAATCTCAGGAATCATTTGCAGAATAAACATAACTGAATTAATTTTAACAAATCACACTCCCATCTGAGAACATCACTTGCCCCAGGGTTTGGTGGACCTATGCTGTTTGTTATTTATATAAACAACTTGGATGAGAATGTAAAAGGCATGGTTAGTAAGTTTGCTGATGATAACTAAAATAGGTGGTATTGTAGACAGTGAGGAAAGTCATCAAAAATTACAGGGCAATCTTCAAAAGCTAGGTAAGTGGGCTGATGATTGGCAAATGACATTCAATTCAGTTAAGTGTGAGGTGTTGCATTTTGAGAAGTCAAACCAGGGTAGGACTTATACAGTGAATGGTAGGGCCCTGGGGAATGCCGTGGAACAGAGGGATCCAGGAGTACAAGTACATAGTTCACTGAAAGTGACGTCATAAGTAGACGGTGGTGAAGAAGGCATGTGGCACACTGATCTTCATCAGTCAGGGCACTGAGCATAGAAGTTGGGAACTACATTGCAGTTCTACATGACATTGGTGAGACTGCTCTTGAAGTACTGTGTACAGTTTTGGTCACCCTCTTATCGGAAAGGTGTCAATAAGCTGGAAAGAATACAAAGAAGATTGACGAGAATGTTGCCAGGATTTGAGAACCTGAGTTATAGGGAGAGATTGGGCAGGCTAGGACTTTATACCTTGGAATGTAGGAGACTGAGGGGTGACCTAATTAGAGGTGTATAATATCATGAGGGGCATAGATAGGGGGTATGCACACAGTCTTTTTCCCCAGAGAAAGAGAACCAAAAACTAGAGGTCATAATCTTAAGGTGAACGGGGAAAAATTTAAAGGGAACCTGAGGGGCAACTTCTTCATGCAGAGAGTGATACGTACATTGAATGAGCTGCCAGTTAAGGCAGTGCAATAACAACACTTAAAAGACATTTGGATAAATACATGGATAGGAAAGATTTAAAAGGGATATGAACCAAATGCAGGCAAAAGGGGCTAGCTTAGATGGGTACCTTAGTCAGCATGGATGAGTTGGGCTGAAGTGCCTGTTTCCATGTTGTATTAATCTATGACTATATTGTGTAATATGCATATTTAGAAATTCCAAGAGCAGTCAGAAACAATCTAATTTTCTCAGATGTCATATTCGTATTACTATGATTTTATAAAGTTTCTCTCTTAACCTTATAATTTATATTTTACCATTTCCAATGAGTACAGATGATATGCCAACATCACAAGAGTTACATACTATTAAGAAAAGTAACTACTTCAATCTAGTTCTCAGCTTATCAAAAGACTAAGTGTTTACATGATAGTATCAAATGCAAAAGGAAACAAAGATTCATGTTAAATACAAATACTCTGCAATCTTTGCAATATGATATGTAAAAGGAAACTCTTGGTCAAATTTGCTCTTTAAAGTTCTTCAATGCTAAATGTTTTCCAATTAGCATCAAGCTATACACGAGTACATATCCACAGTATGTAGCAGCCCTCTGGTACAAGCAAATATTCTCACTGTGAGCCAAAAAATAAGTGTTGAAACGTAACTTAAAGAAGCATCAAAGGCAATATCAATTTTTATCCAATGTGCACTATGATTACTGGCTAAGACAAACCAAGCAGAAGTAATTTTTGTCATCGTTATTCAGGCACCCAGAGGCAAACAATAGTTTCACATTATTTCGTATTGAAACAAAATAATTTTATACATTATGAACATAAGTGTACAGTCAATTTACTTCCCCTTTTTGAGGAAACCAAGTAAAATATGGTTTCTTAAACTTACTAACAGCTGTGTGCAAAATTTAGTTGCATGCAGTTAAAAGAAAATTTTTTATGATCAAATGCAAAGATTAGTCACTAGGCAATACACTCTTCTCTTGTTCAAAGAGCTTCAGGAAAATATTTTTTTTAAAATAGAATGTAAGCTTGTACATATATTACAAAATAGAATGGAAACATGCATACAGTGCAATTTCTTTATACATTTCTTCCATCTTGGGTGACAATAGCAGCTATAATTCTGTAGAATTTCAATCACCCCTAGTTTCATGCCCTCAGTTCAAGACTGAATTGCATGCTGGAACCTAGTCTTAAATTCAGTTCCTAGAGCTCATCATTACATTCAAAATGACAATTCTGTTTCTTTATTTACATTTGTGACTTAAATAAGATGTAGAGTTCAAAACTGAATATAATTAGAATGCTGATTATGCTGTGTTTCACACTATGTTCATACTCATTGATCATCCTCACATAACAGTGACTGCACTTTAAAACTGGTTCATTGGATGTACTCTATTTTACACAGAATATACAGCTCAGAAACAGGCCACTCAGCCCAACCAATTCGTGCCAGCTTTAATGTTTCACTCAAAACTCCTCTCATCTGATTAGTGTAACGCTATTACAGCACCAGTGACATGGGTTCAATTCTGGCCACTGTCTATAAGGAGTTTGTACATTCTCCCTGTGGCTGCCTGGGTTTCCTCCGGGTGCTCCAGATTCCTCCCACATTCCAAAGACGCACGGGTTAAGAACTGTGGGCATGCTATGTTGGCGGCGGAAGCATGGCGACACTTGCGGGCTGCCCCCAGAACATTCCTATGCAAAAGTTGCATTTCACTGTGTGTTTTGATGTACATGTGACTAATAAAGATACCTTATCTTTCCTCATCTAAATTTATTAATGCAACCTTCTACTCCTTTCTTTCCCATAAACTTATCCAACTCCCCTTAAACATATCTGTACTACTGGCTTCAGCCACTTCATGTGGTAACAAACTCCACATTCTGACTTCTCTTTGGATAAAGAATTTTCTTCCAAATTCCCTCATCGATTTCTTTGTGACTACCTTATAATAATGCCCATAAGGGGAAACACTCTGTGTCCTATCTCTTAAAACCCTTCATAATTTAAAGAAACTGTTCATCTCTATCTCATCCTTCCTTTCTTGAGAAAAGAGGCCCTGTCTGTTCATCATTTCCTGATGAATATATCCTTGCTTACTGCTATCATCTTAATAGATCTTCTCTGTAGTCTCTCGTTAGCTGCAAAATAAAGCACCAGTCAGTTAAAATAAAGGGTAGTGAATATCCAGAATTCTCTGCACCCAAGGATGGTGCAAGCCAGATTATTAGATATATTTAATGTGGGAACAGATGAATATTTGAAAGATCAAGGAATTGAGGGTTATGGCAAACTGGCACAGAAGAAGAGTTGAGGCCTGCCTTGATCAGCCATGATCATATTAAATGG
>JARFYF010065524.1:0-21672 GCA_030265395.1 Rhina ancylostomus | reverse complement strand
CACACACACACACACACACACACACACACACACACACACACACACACACACACACACACACACACACACACCACAGAATTGTACATTTGAAGCCAAGCCGAAAACTCGGTTTTGAATTAATTATCATTCGTCTCAGGTTAAGTCATTGAGGTCAGTACGATTGATGGAAATACTTTCATCGAGCATAACGCAAAGGCAATATTCAAGGCATGATGCCACGAAATGTGAAATTGTGGAAATATTTATCCATGTTGAGACAATTAGAACTAATATTTCGGTTCGATGACCACTTGCCAGATCGTTTCAATCTCGAACTGAATGATAAAAGACCCATAGATAAACGAAAGTGCACTGGATCCGGCAGGACCAACAACACATTCACAGCTTTCGAACCGAAGAATGGCTCATTGATACCTGTTCAGTGCCTAGGATATTGTCTTACTTAACACGCACGTTATTGTGACGGTGAAGAGGAACATCCAGTTTCCCATGCTCAATGAATGACAGGGGGAATTCCCAATGAGCTCAGCGAGCCTTTAGCAGAACAACACGTCATGGCTAAATCGATAAAAGAGGAAACAGTTGCAGTGTGTCGTTTAAATGTCACATCGTGTCGTTTCAATGTCACAATGAATGTACTGATTTGATGGCGAGACAAATGTAAACAAAGACCTGCTACTGTGTTCGATTCGTGCATGTGAATTTCCGTGGATAAACGATTTTTTAACTGATGAAAGCAAACATCAGGGAGAGCGTAGTGTTCTCGCTGACGTTGCCAGAAGCTGTTAAAAAGAAGGTGTCTCTGGGTGGACTCCAACCACCAAACTTCCGGTTAACTGTCGAATGAGCTGAGCAATTCCACCACAGAGATGATAGGCACTGAACGGGTATCAATGAGCTATTCTTCGGCTCGAAAGCCGTGACCAGGGATGGTTGCGACAAGCGTTTCTTATCCCAATCTGCATCAATGGTGTTGGTCGGTGGCACGTGCGGGGGAGGAGGCGCTTATGCCGTACGACAGCTGCACATTCTCCAATGGTACAAATCTCTGTACCACGGCATGACGTGGAAAATGTTTTAGATTACTTTCACAGTCGTTACTCCTTTTGAATGTTGGGTAATCGAAAGATGTGGGTTCTGAGGAACTCGAGTGCCCTTGCACACAAAACATTGAAAATTAACATACATGGTCAGTGAGCAAATGGGAAGGCAAACGGTATTTTTCCTTTATTTCAGAGGGCTTGGTTATATAATCACACAGAATAGAAGGACATACGAATCAGAAGCAGAAGACGGCCATTCGGCAACTCCAGCCTCTTCACCCATTCAGTCGTATCAAGGCTGATCTGCTGGAAATTCTACTCCGCAGGAGACTTCGAGAATTTTTGTAAAATATATATTTTTGGAAATGGGTTTTAGAACCAAAAATAATATCAATTATAAAATTTGAGTACATAATTAAAAAAACACGGGAAATGTAAAATAATTTATCGAATAAAAGAAAAAGCGGTCCTCAGTAGACACCCCTCCCCCCCCACCGACTGCAGACCTTTGATGTGATTGGCATTTCGGTGTCCGAAGCAAATCCCTGTTTTTAAAGCACTGGGATATTATTTATGCTGACGGATACCAATAAAACGTGAAAACAACTGTAAATCAGACTGAAACTCAGTGGATCCATATTCAGGATCTGAATGAGTAATGACACAAAGATGATGATCAATATGAACCTTGGAAACAAGACAAAGGAATCCACGTAAATATTGGATAACTGATGAACCCACTATTGTCCTGACCACTCTGTCGCAATTCGTGCAACTGTAGAGACTGCACTTTCAATGGGAGAGGATAACACTCGCCACCAAGTTAACTGCAAGAGGGAGGGAGGGATGTCTTGAAATGACTGACATTGCAGGCAGCTAACCAACAGTTAGACTGAATCTGAGTGAAATTTTCAGGCGTGTGCATGTCTCCTATAACGGAACCAGAGCCACTGTGAAGATAACAGAGAAGTAATCTTGAAAGTGGATGGCTTTGGGTGAATTGAAAGAAGTGAGCATGAAATTGTTAAGATGTGCAGACCGCGAGACAGTGCTGTTGATGAAGGATGTGGTAATTTTATGCAGATGAATGCAATGGCAGAGACCCTGATGTGGTTCCTCACTGATGGACGGAGGGAAGATTATTAGCGGAGAACAGCTGGTCTCTTCTTTGTTCTGGCCCTAAATGCTACAAACCAATTGAGAGCAGGAGCAAGTCGAGTGGCCCCTCCGGCCAGTATTGTCATTATTACTTCAATTCATGGTAACCTCAATTCTGTGTCCCCATCATTTGGCCCTCGAAACGTTCCGTCATTTTATAAAATCTTGCTGATTTGAATGTAATTCATATTTCTCGACAAGAGGAAATATTATCTCCCCACCTACTCTGCAGAGACCATTCGGGATCTTATAACTTTTGATCGTCCCATCTCACTCTTCTGAATTCCAGCGATTGCAATAGTTGCCTGATGAACCTTTCCTCATTAGACAACCCGGACTTCCAGGTAAATTTGACCTGAACTGTTTCCACTCATTGACATTATTGTGATAAAGACAAGTATTGTGCATAATATTACACGTGTCGTGTTACCAACTCTCTGCACGTATGAAGAACAATCCCTGAATTTCTGTGTTGTTTCGCTCGCACTGATCGTTGCTTGTAAAACCAATTTCTGTGACAGATTCATGCAAGATTTTTTCCAAATCTTTCACTAGGCATCTGGATCCATGTGTCTCACAGTGCTCTGCAACTGCTTTGCATTAAGATAATAATTCATTTAATTTGCTTGCATTATTATTAGTGTTGTTGTTGTTTATTTGTTTCCACGTTAATATACATACGTCAGACCTTTCTCGAATCAAATAGGATTCATCAACCATATTGTAGCTTGGGATCGGATAGGAAGAAACAATTGAAAGTTGAGCCAGTGAGGGAAATTGGAAGCAAATTATTGAAATGGGGCAGGGGAATGATGTGGACGGGTGGCAAGACGATTTCATCTGGAAATGTGGAACACACTAAAGTAACGTTTTAATGATGCAGAGAAACCAGTACAGGGAGAAAAGAGATCGTGGTTGACAGGGAGAGGCTGCAACTGAGCGTTTGGGGAAGTTGAACTATGCTGACAATCACTGATTAACTTCTAACCGTCCAAATTGCGATATTTCTCTCGGTCAGAGTTCTTCCTTTACTATCCTGCCGCTGACTTTACACTGACAGACAATCATTAACTGCATTATATCTGCTGTCCGTCTTGGTTGAAGATCTCGCACTTTCTATCCTTCATTCATTCGGGGCTTATCGCGTGCCGATGGACGTGTGCTCAAGATCAGCGGCAAATCGAACTGTAATGTCCTGGAAAACTGCAATATCTTCAAAGTGGCAGACTCGGGCTAATGGATTGGGCAAGAAATGGAAGGTGGAGAAAGTGTGGAAAAAAACTGCAGCCATCCAATTTTCTGAAGACGAGAAGGGGGGCGAATTGTAATCCTATGAAGGCATATGGATCCTGAATGGAACATAAGGCTGAAGTGAGATAACAGCTGTGAAATGTTTGGGTAGAGGTCCAGTTACGTGGTTCCCTCTGCATTATTTAGGACCATATTTTATATTTTTTCCAATTAATTAAAGTCGTGGTTGAGAGACATGTATTAAAAAAGGAAGAATTGAACCACGCAGTCAAAGCCGGAGGCATTCAGAGACACTGCGTGAGGTTACCTTCGAATTTGAAAAAAAAGGGGAAAATGTGGCTCTGTACTTGGAAAACTGGAAGCAGAGTTTGAATGGGAAGCTGTCTTAAATGCACCACTGAGGCACAGTCTGTGTCAGAGTTGGTGCCGGAGTTAAACTTTGCTGGTACGAAGTTACTTAGTTGTCATTCAGTGGCTAATAACGGGAGGGGGCGTTCTTGATCAAATAGGCAAAGAGGCCAAGGTCAGAAGAATGACGGAAGTCAAATCCACACACAGTTCAGAATAAATAACAGATCTTCGTTCACTGTGGCTAAAGTAAGGACAAGGGAAGGTATCCTACAAACAGAGATGCAATAAGTGTCCAGAATACTGTAAGGCTACTATTTCCGCATTGTTTAATGTATTTTTCCAATTTCCCCATGTCATTATTCTCCAGTTCTGCTGATCCTGTTCTAATCTGTGAGGGATAACTGGTGAACAGGTAATGTCAATACAGAAATCTCTGGTATGTTCTGGAGTGATTTCAGGATCAGTGCTGAATAAACAATGCATACGGTAAACGGTGCCTGGCGATCTCACGGAAATGCAAAACGAGGCCGATAAAATAGTGTGAATACAAAATACATTTTTGGTCAGCAATGACTATCAAGCTCATAGGGAAATTCTTACACAAATAGACCGAGATATAACAAGTCAGGGACTTGGTGACGAGAACTCGACAATGAGGTACAGTCACACAGAATATGAAAGAAGTGGTTTCAAGGGAGGTTAATGACCTGGGCATTGCGAGTAACATTCATCACCTATGCTTGCGTTTTGTGTTTCTCATATGAACAATATTTTTAATATTTAGCGCTGTAGCATCATAGCGTCATGATAATGTTAAACAAGCAAACAACAGAGGGAAGAGGTTCCTCGTTGGTGGGTGGTCGTATCTGGGGAGAAGCTCATTGGCATGAGAACAGGACAGAAGTTTACCGTTTTACCGCAAAGATATGACCTCACAAGAAATGACGTGGTGGAATTAACGACAGAATCCGAAAAAAAATAGTTTTTGAAGCTAATAAAGGTAAGGCCACACCAACGACTGTAGGTGTTGGGTGAGTTGACCAGGCCATTCAGTCGGCAAGATCCAATTATTAAGCCGGAGTGACTCTGTTTGTACTGCAATGTAGTGTCATTCGTCCACACACATTGCAGCCGGCAGCCTGATAACTGGATGTCTTCACGGAGCATCACAGACATTTCTCGGATCTGTCTAGTCTTGATGATGTCATGAGACATACGGGATACAGTAAACCTCAGATATTTTACATCTTAACCACCCGTGGCTGTCGCTTCCGGCAATAAAGCCACGAGAAAGACAAGACGGCGGCTCAACTATCTACTCGCTGAATGGCTTATCCCTTCTTTCGCCTGCGACATTAAACTGACTTTATCCCATAAATTCATGTAATATCAGCAATGTTATAATTGTTCGGTAATTTAGCGTTTGCATAAAAAGAAACCACCAATGCAAATAGAAAAAAAATTGTTTGAACAGTTCCAACTCCCACAGAAAATAGAAGTTTCAACGCTTTTCACAAAAAATCTGACCAAACAATATTAAATGAAATCGTTTGTAATATCTCTCTAAGTGTTAATTACAAAATGTCACGATGATTGAAATGACTAAAATTAGTACACACTGAGTGTTTGTTTACTGGTCTGTGGTTAATCTGACAGACACGGGCACTAATTGGCTGAATGGAAGCCCCTCCTATTGTAGAAAATCACCTTGATCGAGTAAAGGTGGGCAGTTGGAACATCGTGTATAACTGATCGCTGCTTCTGCAAAAAATGGGATACCCCGCAATTTACAACATCGTCAGAATTTACTGTCCTGTACTTGCAGCAATCGGTATTCCTGGTAAGATACTGGAACAAACTACTTTTTATGTGGCCCGGTCTTTGTTTGCGGCATTGTAGATTGGCCGTCTCTTCATGTCCAAGCGCACAATTCATTTCAGTCAGTGGGAACTGCAAAGAAAACTGTGCTCTCATTTCGTTTTTTAAAATGCAACTTTTGTCACTTTGACGGTTTCATTCCACATTTGAGGGAGATTTTTGATATATTTGCATGCATGAGTATGTGACAAATGCATTTTTGTCACTAATGCCGCTGAATACCAGAAATATTTGAATATGCCAACAATATTTACAGTCGCGAAGATTCCACATCAAGATTACCTCCTATTAAAGGCTGTCATTACCTTCTGCCGTTGGTGCGTGTGTGTTTTACCAGCTGAATCCTGGTCACTACTAGGTCTGCTCTGTGCCGTTATAGTCACCTCTGGCCTCAGATAGCCCCAGCACAATCGTGCTTCTCATACCGTGAGGCTTAACTGAGGAGCAGGGAGTGACGGCTCCTGGCAGCGCTCGACTAAACCCATGATTCTTGCTGGCTTTTTATGTCTCTCCATATCAATGAAATTTTCCTCTGTTGTCATGTCAAACTGAGGAACTATAATGGTACCACTTCAATGCAGGTCCGTGTCGATAAAGTGTTCGTGTGCGAAGCAATGCCCTAAATGCGGCCGTCTGGCATAATACACCGAATGCACCTCGTCCGTCAATGAAAACATAAATGGCAATGTCATGAAACACCCTTTAAATTTGAATGTTAAAATAGGTCCCAATATCACCGTCTTACTGAAGAATTTCCATGTGTTACCTTGGTATCTGTCAATTGGTAGTCAATCAACAAACACGGCGTATTTGCTTTGGGCCCTCCCTGATAGTTACAAATGCAATTTGGCTGGTCAACATTTTATTTGATTCTATGGAAAGAATGGTCCTGTCTGTCAATAGTTCTGTCTGTGTTTCTCCAAAGGAGATTAGTTTGGAGAAACACATATGTCCGCAGTTATTTTCCCTCAATGTCTCTTTGTCTTCTTCAGATCGACCTTCAGATCATTACCCTGATGGGCGTGGAGTATAATTGGTGTTCTAGTACCCTAATCTTCGCTTCTTTAGGTGTTTTTTTTCGGTTTCCATTTTACCATCTAATCAAATTAGTACTGATCATGTTGAGGGTTATGGCTCGGCATTGTTCGCAATTTCTTACAATTTTTCTGCAAAAGTGTTTGTTTCCCACAATTTTTGAACTGATCACTCCTGCTGCAGCAACATTGGTTGTTCATGTCTCCAGCGATGCACCGTCGTATGATTGATCTCTTCCGCCCTGCGACTCCTCGCAAGCCACAGCGGTCAGAGACTGACAGCTCATGTCAACGGGGATGATGTGACACCCTTCCTCGCGTATCCACGAGAACCGTTTGAGTCCTTCCCTCAGGACAAAGTGAGAGTCTTTCCCTGTCGTCTCGGGGTATCTCCGGTGATCAGCCTAATACTTTTAAGACTTTTCTGACAGGTGTAGTCATGAAAGAATTTCATTTAATAGGTCACCCAAAAGAAGTAAGTCAATTTAAAGCAGAAAATGTACATTGGTAAGGCAAAATTTAAACAAATCTCGAAAGGTCATGTCCCGTTAAGGCATGAGCCACCAACCCCATTAAAACACTTGGTACTGCCCTGAATGTATTCATATTACGGGCAGTTTTGCGGCTTGTTGTTTACTACTCAACAGAAATTACCGATGGTATTCTGTTCTTGTTTAAAACAAAGCAGAGCCTCCAGCTTTCCTTCCTGTCGGTTTCCTTCATCCATGAAATTGGCGAATTATCACTTCTACCTTGCGAGCAGGGTGTCAGTCTGATCCTCGCCCTGCATGTCATCCCGTCAGCGCAGGGGTGCTGGTACATGGGCGGAGGCTACGGGTAGTGGCTAGATCCGGACTGTTATTTGCACCACGCAAGTAAAGTCAAACTGATCAATCTTGAGCAGCTGGCAGTTAAAAACCATATGTCTTCATTTATTTCAGTTAATTTAACGGCGATTGTGATCCTATCCCGCGGAAAATGTGGTCTCTCCAAATGTATCAGCCGCTACCTGCTTGCCATGGCATCAGCAGATCTGATGGTGGTCGTGGTTGCTGTGATATTAGAGAAGATTAATTTTATCTACTTGTTTGCTAATTTCTTGCTCATGACTCCGGTGTGTTCTGTGATACTTGTCGCGAATGTCGCAACCACCGACTGTTCAGTTTGGTTGGCAGTTGCTTTCACTTTCGATCGCTACCTCGCCATCTGCTGCCAGAAGCTGAGGAAGCGATATTGCACCGAGAGAACAGCGACTGTGGTGACAGGAACAGTGGGTGCAGTCAGCTGTGCTAAGTCCATTCTAGTATATTTTGCAGTGGATCCACGACGCTGCGTCCCGACAGCTGACTATTTCACGTCACCCGTGTGGAAAGCTTACGAGCTATTTGACAGCATCACAACACCATTATTGCCAATCTCTTTAATTCTGTTCTTTAACACTTTAACCGTCAGACAGATTATAGCGACAAATAGAGTCCGCCGAGGATTTCGGAAGAACAGTGATAATCAGAACGATCCAGAGATCGAGAACCGGAGGAAGTCAATTATTTTGTTGTTTGCCATATCAGCAAATTTCGTATTCTTGTGGATGCCCTATGTCATACATTCATTGAACTGGCAATATGTGAACTATTCTTACACAGACAGATATTACAGCACACCGACTTATATCCTGCAGCAATTTGCATTTATGTTAAAATTTCTCAGTATCTGCACTAACACGTGTATCTATGGACTGACACAGAAGAAATTCAGGATGGAGCTGAAAAATGGAGTGAAATATCTATCTACGTTAAATGGGACGCTCTGTAAATAAAATATATAGCTGATTATTACTTCGTTCAACTTTAATGCAATTATTCAGAAGATTTTTTTTGTCGAAGGATACTGCTGTTTCGAGATCCCACTGAAATTTGATTAGCTTTATCACGGGTAATTAATTCAGGAAATTCGACAACAACGAATAAAGTTATATCCTCACTGCAGGATTATTGGCCCACCTATCATGAGATTAATGTCCACTATGGATGATCTCAACAAACGACTCAGAACTGAGCACGTGAACAGGAATCTCTCAGATTCACAGACAGTAAACGCATGGTTGACAAATTACACTAGAAAAAAAACACAACTCTCATTAAATCCGAAAATTCTCCGTTTTTATTCTCTGTTCTCTCAGTGCTTTTTTGGTGTTTTATTGTATTATTTCAGATTTCAGCATCTGAGGTCCACAGGGATGAAAAAAATTGTCGAACTATCTATTGCTTGCTTCTTGCAGTAACACGTCCGTGCCAGACTGGTGAGGAACAATGAAGTATCAAGGATTCCAGTATACTTGAGGATGATGCGAGATAATCAGCTGAGGCTCGCACATCGCTCTTCTGTTATGCTGACGGCTTTGATGTCCTGAAATCCGGGATACTCGTTCGTATTGTTGTTTCATAATGCGAACTGTGTTCATAATTTCGGCTAATCTTCAATAAAAGTTGGACTTGCATTGAACTGTTTTCTGAACTTAAGGCGAGCCTCTTTTTTTGCTTCTACTGAGGTAGAAGTCAGCGTCGCAGGCAAAGTCAGTTGTTCGTGAACTGGTTGCAATACTGTATGTAAACGTCTTGAAATTGAAGCAAACAGTACAGATAGGAATCCTCTGAGCTCCCCGCACTTCTGGCCAAGATAGACAAACTGCTTGGAATGAGATTGCAGGATGTTGTGGAGTATATTTGTTTACGATCAGAATGGTGGTACTATATATTTGACTTAGTCCGTATAAAACGTTTAGACGTGCAGTTTATTCTGCTTGAGAACATTTGGCGTGGCGATGGTTTAAGTATCAAGAATGCGCTACAACGTTTGTTGCTAACGTGATGTCACGTAACCGGAAGCTGTTTAATCCTGTATATAAAAAGGACACTTTGAAAATTATGGAGCAGAAATTATACCAGAAATGTAGCAGTGATGGTAGAGAAATGGACAGATAGATTTCTTGACAGACAGAGGCTCACATGTATGAGGAAATCTAGAACAGAGGTTCGAATTCAGATGAGAAACCGCGTCAGAAATATATAATGCAGCTGGCTTCAATATCGGAATAAAAATCAAAAGTCAAAGTCGAGATTATTGGCAGATGCACAAGTACACGTCAGCAAAGTTGCAATGAAAAACTTACTTGCAGCAAGTTATTCATTTGTGGACGGGCCAATGAATGAGTTTTTCACCAAACTGCCACCGATATCTCCCACTTTCAGAGATCCATGTACTTGCACAACAACTTGCCTCTGTTCCTAAACTGAGTCCAATTGTTCATTGTTTAAGACTGATACGTATTAACCCTTCCAAAGTGCGCCATCTCAGATTTATTAGGTTTAAATTTCATGTTCTATTGTGATGCACATCTTACAAAATAATCAACAGATTCTATCATTACAGTTTCAATGTCAGGATCACTGTCTCCATAATGATCCACCTCCCACGACAGGTCAAATATTTGCTCCTAAAGAATGTCCAATATTTATGTTAACGTTGTGTGAAACGGTTCTTTGAGGCCTTAAAGGTAGAGGAACTCTGGACACAGTCTTTGTAATTTAAAAATGGTTCATTAACAAAGAAAACCGCGGGGACCGAATAAATGAGAACAGATGCACACTCACACACAGAAGACAGCAAATGTGAGGCGAAATCGCAACGAGGATCACACACACACAAACACACACACACACACACAATAAACAAGGTACGGCTTCTCAAAAGATGAACAGTTCAGTGTTTGGATACCTTCACTCAAACAAGTATTGGCCCTAATACTTCCTTAAATCTGACTAAGACGCTCCCAACCCATGCGGTGGTGCACACTCCTACCAATGGTCTCTGCAGCGTCGTCTTACCTCTCTTGGCGCAGTCGAAAGAGGAAGGGCCAGGGAAATGCAATAATATTTATATTATTATAGGCTCGACCAGATAATTTATTCAGGCCAATGGCTTGGAGGTCAAGGACAAGGGGCCTTCCAGGGCCAATGGTCAGGCAGGTTCAGGAACAAAGGTGCACGCCCAGGTCAATCCCTATGCCCACACGTCATTGTGCAGCCAAACCTTGATTGACAGTGGTGTGACTTCCGACCCAATGAGCTGTGCTGTCATCTGACTAGAGGGATCACTGTCGTCACTGTCAAGTGACAGCCATGTGCTTTCATACTGCAGGTTTGGATCAGAAAGTTCTCTTCAATGCACTTTAAACGTATTTGTCCCTCGACGCATTTCACATTAAAGCGGTTCCAGTTAACATTAGTGAGTTAGTATCTCACACCACGGCCATCGTATTACTCTTAGTGTTCAAAAGCATAACAATTGTTGTTGTTATTAACCATTAGTATGATAAAGGTCACCCTCGTCCATTCATCCATTTAAGGACTTCAGATTTAATGACTGTCGACATTTTCATCGAGGCGCTCGGTGAAGCCTCAATGTTAAGGCACAACGAAGTAAACGAAGGAAAACGTATCCAGCAATAAGTGGCAAAATAGAAAAACAACAATGGCATCGGAACACGAAGGGAGATAATCACCGATGTAACTTTTGAACAATAGAAAATAACTCGTTAGAAACTACGAAAGGATAAATACCTTGGCGTTACTGTAATACTTATGATCGTTAATGTCTGGAAAATACAAGAGACTCGAACAAATTTCAAGAAAATGAGAGGAGATAATTATGTCTTTGAGTGGGAGGGACCAGATGCCTCGGGCCGAATGGTCCATTTCTCTGATGGAAAATAATTGTTCTTCAGACCTTCAAACGACCAACCGCCAGTGTGAACACAAGATGCTCTGGGTGTTATCCCCGACGATTCTTGTGTCGGGTTGCATGCACTGATGGGTTTAGCCTTAGAAATACAGCAAAACACGACTGTGTTACATCTTCCCTGCCGGCATCATTGGTTCCAGCACTAAAACCACCCGAAAGGCAATTGGAAGGCGTAACTCTCCACTACCAGCACGCAGTCCTCCATATTTTCATTGTACCGCGAAATTGAAGATATTTTCTGAATTTTTACCAACCCACGTGCTACGCCTACTGTTATAAATGATAAGCGATTGAAAATCAGTGACTATATTTCAAATAATATTGAAGTCTAGAAAGTTGAGATTATGTAGTTTAGAGGTCCCTTCGTAGAAAAAGAACTCGCAACATTGCCCTTCAAAAGGTTGAACAAACTACTGCTTGTAACATCCCTCCAGGAGAGAAATGTGTTGCAGATTAACACGAAAATTAATAATAGTGCATAAGTGGTTATTCAGTGTTTGTAGCTGATGTGACTAAAAAAGATGTTCACAAGATTTGTATTGGGTGATGTCCACTCTACTGTACAACAGTTCCATGAACCACCAGCCAACACATGCTATTGGTATTGGTTTATTATTGTCACTTGTAACGAGGTACAGTGAAAAACTTGTCTTACAAACCGATCGTACAGGTCAATCTATTACACAGTACAGTTGCATTGAGTTAATACAGAGTGCATTGATGTAGTACAGGTACAAACAGTAATAGTACAGAGTAAAGGGTCACAGCTGCAGAGAAAATGCAGTGCAATAAAGCGCAAGGTCACAACAAGGTAGATCGTGTGGTCATCGTCCATCTCATTGTACAAAGGGAACGTTCAATAATCTTAACACATTTGGGTAGAAGCTGTCCTTGTCTGCTGGTACGTACCCTCAGGCACATGTATCTTCTACCCGATGGAATAGGAGAGAAGAGAGTATGTCGCGGATGGGTGGGGTCATTGATTATGCTGGCTGTTTCCCCAAGATGACGAGAGGTAAAGACAGGTTCCAAGGAGGGGAGGCTGGTGTCCGTGAGGCGCTGGGCTGTGGCCAGTTCAAAAGTATAATCCAACTCATCTCTGCTGCACACAGACAATAAGTACTACACAACAAGAATTCATTATCGTGTACATGCAGCGGCTGGTATTGTTGGTGAGATATGGATATCCGTAAACTTTCTATGGATGCATCTTCCTGTTATACTTGTGTGCAAGGACTTCAAAATGTTGCTATGGATTACTTCAGTAATGTGCATCATTTTCCTTCGTGATGATATTTACTTTGTTGCTGACAATTTACCTCAGTGAAATCCTGGTTTATCAGCTTAATGTATTGCCTTATCTCTGAGTGTACTTCAAGCGAGTAACACGGAGTTCTGCAACAAAGAAAAAATAATATTTGATGTATATTGAGCTCCGACAAAGGGTGTTCATTTTTTTCCTCCAAGTTTTCACTTCTGCCATGATCCCATAAGTTAATCTTCCTTACACAGCAGCCGAATTGTTCCGCCCTGTTGGTTTGTCAATGTGAAAAGTCTCCTCCTGTTTCCTTCACCACCTTCTCCAATTAGTTTAAGTCTGTGGTTCCAGTTATAGGATGTACTTGGACAGACAAAATTTGGACGAGTGATCCTTTCAGCCGCACACAGGTCACTTTCTGGGCTTGTGCAGTGTCGTTTGAAATATGGGGCACTTTAGCTGAATGGTGTTAGCGCATATCTCTCTCCATTCCATCATTGCCCACTGCTCTGGTATTATCCAAAACAATTCTTCTCATTCTGAAGGAATCAGAATCGTACCATCTCTACTCTGTCCTTTATGCTTGAATGTTAGGAGGAAAAAAGGTGGTTTTATGTCGGTGAAGTTACCTGTATATACCTTGTTTGTCAGAAAGACAAAAAAAGCAATGTTCAATAGATTAACCTTCAACCTTGGACTTCCATTCTATTTCGATATCCCAATGACGAATATTTTCAATGTTGAATGTTTCTTTTGTGTTCCCTTCGGAAATGCCATTTGATTATCCACACACAACTTCAATGCTATTTGTAAAATGCAAGTGGTTGGAGGAATGCAGTTGCTCAGGCTACATAAATGGGGACAAAGGGATGGCTGTTTCAGTTCTTGACTCTGCATCAAGATTGTAGAGCAGAGATCGCCAGAACAAAGGGGATTATACTGGTTATCTACCACTTACACTTTGTCCTGATGTTGGATTTCGAACTGAAACGTTGGTGTTCCCTTTCCATCCACCGATGCTACCTGATCTGTTGAGTTCCCCCAGCAGGTGTATTTTGCTCCATCTAACAGCAACTGCAGATATTTGTGCCATTCATATAGCTCTTGCTGACAGACAGCCTGATCCATCGAACACAAATGTTTCTCCTCAAGGACTAAAGCACGCTTTTATATTGAAAACTTCAAAACGTTAAGTTGCAATATTGGAAAATAGTCATTTTTCGCAGCATTCAACTGAAGTCCCTTGGCGTAAACCGTGTGATGATGTAAATTGTGTTCAATTACACCACTCAGTTCATGGCCCATTCCAACAGGTCTCCAAATCCGTTCTTTGCAAAGGGGAAGAACTGGATGCGTCAGCGATGCCTGACAGAAACATGAAGGCCCAGATACAACCCTTTTTCAGTTCTTCATAGAGCCGGCCGAGGTCGCAAATCCGGTCCTCGTGTCCAGCTCATCTATCAGTTTCGTGCATTCTAGCGTCGAGATGCCTGTCGAGGATCTTGGTGAATATGATATAAACCGAAAATTTACCGACAACCACATCTGACCGTCCACTCCGTTACTGGTCTCCACTTGCTGTTCAATGGTGGATTTCACCTCACTCAGCTGCCCGGTATTTCGCTGGGAATTCTCCTCTCTAACACAACTGCATCGGAACGGGGAGTTGAATATTGTTTTCTTTATTTCCTTTCTCTTTCGTTTTCCAATTTGCTATGAAGCTCTCAGTGACGTGTAAATGTTCTGTGTTTGAACTACCTCTTTATTTTGAATTGTACAATACTTCACAACATTTTCATCAGTTTTAATAGTTTTTCGTGGTGAGTGCAACATCAGGCACATTTAAAGAACAAGTTGCAGTTCTGCCTAGTCTACTCCGCACTGAGATCTTTCAACCTTCATGCGTCGTGACCAGAACGTCCGTCTCATCGACATTCTGTATCCGATTAAACAGGATACCGGGAGTGGCAACATCAAAGTTTGGGAAACCTCATTAACTTAAACTATGCAGTTTATCATCAACTGATGAGTTTGGGCATGTTTCGAAGTAAATATTTCTTTCGTATCAATTCTTGCGATTAATTTAACGGCGATTGTCATCCTTTCCCGTGGAAAATGTCGTGTCTTCAAATCTGTTTTCTGTTGGGTTGCAACCGGTTCAATGGTTATTGCCATTGTTTTTGCAGCTGAGCAGATTAATATCATTTATTTCTTTGCGAATTTCTTGCTCCTAACTCCAGTACGTTCATCATGGAATTTATAATCATGGACTGATCCGTTTGAATGATGGTCGCATTCACTTTCGATCGTTGCATCACTATTTGCTGGCAAACGAATGCAGACAAGTTTCACAAGGATGTTGCTTGGACTGAAGGGCTTGAGTTAAAGGGAGAGAATAAGAGTGCAAAAAGCCAGAGGTCATTGTACACGTTGGTACAGACGGCATAGGTGGAACGAGGGATGAAACCCTGAAGAAATAGTACAGGGAGTTAGATAAGAAATTAAAATGCAGTATATTGAAGGTGCTGATCTCCGGATTACTCTCGGTGCCACGTGCTTGTGAGTCGGTAAAAGAAAGATCGTCCTGATGAATGCGTGGCTGAAGAGATGGTATTAAGGGCATAAATTCGGGTTCTTGGATCATTGGGATCTCTTCTGGGGTAGAGGCGACCTATGCAAGAGGGACGGGTTGTTCTTGAAGAGGTGGACCCTATGCAAGTAGGCACGTGTTGTTGTCAGCAGGGAGCGATGAAACTACATTTGCATGGGGGCGGACTCCCGGGAGAGAAGTCAGTCAGAAGACAGGGCTTGGAGAAGCAACCAAAGAGTGTAAGCCCAGTTAACAGGATATCCATGTTCACAGTAAGAGGGCAGTCAGGACCACGGATTTAAATCGCTTATATTCCAAATCACGTAGATTAACATATCAAGTGGACGAATTGAGGGCATGGATGGCTTCTCGGGACTGCGATATTGTGGCCATAACAGAAAAGTGCCTGAGAGAAGTGCATGTCTGGCAGCTCAATGTTCCGGGGGCAGCGATGTTTTAAGCATGACCGAACAAAAGGTAAGAGTAGAAAGGGAGTTGCCTTTATGATCAGGGAGAACGTAACAGCAGTGCTTGGAGAGGATGTTCTTGAAGGATCATCCAATGAGGCCATTTGGGTCGAACTCAGAAATACGAACGGGATGGTCATCTTCGTAGCGCTATGTTATGGACCCCCAATGCTTAGCTTGAGAGAATTTGAGGAGCAGATATGTCGAAAATTGTCACATAGTTTTGAGAGTAGTGATCGTGGGAGATCTCAATTGTCACGGTAGCGACTGGGCCACACGGAGGGCAAAGGGCCTGGATAGGGAGGAATTTGTGATGTGCTTGTAACACAGTTTCCTTGCGCAAGACAAAGAGAAACCTGGTCCGGAACGAGTAATACTGTAACTCCTCTAAGGGAACGAGGCGGGAAAAGTAACTGAGGGAGCAGTTGCGGAGCCCGATGTGTCCAGTGACAACAATTCTATCAGTTTTAATATAGAAACATAGAACATAGAAGAAACTACAGAACAATTCAGGCCATTCAGCCTACAAAGCTGAGCCGAGCATGCCCCTACCCTGAAAATTACTTGGCTTACACATAACCTTCTATTTGACTCAGCTCCATGTACCTACCCAACAGTCCAAAATAGTTATGGAAAAATATAGAACAGGTCCATGGATTAAATCCGGAATTGGAGCAGGGCCAACTCTGAATGTCTAGCTGAGTTGGAATAGTTTACTCTACTTCAAGTCATAGGAACGGATGGCAAGTGGGAGGTCTTTAAAAGGGTGATATCAAGATTCTAAGGGCAGCTGTTCCTGTTAGTTTGAAGGGTAGACATACCAAGTTCTGGGAGCCTTGGCTCACGAGAGATACTGAGGCTCTGATAAGGAAAAAGGAGGCATACTTCGTGTTTCGGCAGCTCTGTACGAATCCCTCGACAAATATGAAAAGTTGAAGACCAGTCTTTAGTGGGAAATCAGGAGGGCAAAAAGTTGGTATGATATCTATTTGAAAGGTGGGTTTAATAATAATTAAAACAGATTATTCGGTTATATTAACAAGAAAAGGATGAGTAGCGAGAGTCTAGGCACTCTTCTAAATCGCCAGGGCTTCCTTTGCGTAGAGACGCAGGAGATGGATGAGTTTTTTTTAATGTGCATTTCTCCTCGGTGTTTACTAAGTAGTATATCATGGATGCAAGAGCAATGAGGATAATGAGGACTGAGATCCTATTGAGATTACGAGGAAGCAGGTACCTGCAGCCTTGAAGCGAGTTAAGGTCGTCGAGACCCGTCCAAAATCTTCAGGACCTGACCGAAACCACCCCCGGGCCTTATGGGCGGTCAGGGATAAATCGTAGGTATGGAGATATTTGCTTCCAGGATAGCGACAAGCGAACTACCAGACGACAAGACCTTGGCTAATGTTGTTCCATTGTTCAGGAAGGGTAGCAAGGACAGACCATGGAACTTCATGCCGGTGAACCTGACTGCAGTTGTAGCTAAGATACTGGGAAGAATTCCGAGGGGCAAGATGCACCATTACTTGGACAGTCAAGGCGTGATCAGAAATAGACAGCATGGTTTTATGCGTGGGTATACAGGTCTTTGGAACCTGTTGGAGTGTTTTTTCGAAGAGGTAATTGAGGGGACAGCTGAAGATAGGGCAGAAGATGTTGTCTATGTGAACTTTAGAAACGTCTTTAACAACGTCCTGCACGGCAGGCTGATCTGCAAAATTAGGACGCATGGGATTCAATGGGAGCTAGCGCAGTGGATTCACAATTGGCTCGATGACAGGAAGGAGAGCGTGATTGTTGAAATTTGATTCTCCGACTGGAGGCCGGTGAATTCTGGGGTGTTCCCGGCTTCAGCGTTGGGCCCTCTGTTTTGTCCATAACTTCTCTAAATTACTTGGATATGAATCCACATGGCATGATTAGCAAGTTACGTTAAATGACGAAGAGATTTTGATTAGTTGGGGAGATAAGCTGAGTAAAGGCAAACGGTGCTGAAGTTTGAAATGATGCATCTTGGACAATCAAAGCAGGGTAGGAATTATGCAGTAATTGACAGAGCACTGAAGAGTGTTGTGGAAGCTGAGCAACCTGCGAGTACAAGTGCGCAGTTCGCTGAAAGCGACGGTGCAAGTAAACAGTATGGTGAAGAAGGTTTGAAATGTTGGCCTTCATCATTCAGGGCACTGGGTTTCGGAGTAGGGCTCTATGTTGCAGTTAGTTGTAGAGGAAGCACTTGGAGAACTTGATACAGTTTTGTTTACTCTGTTATGGGAAAGAGAATACACACTATTTTTCCTTCTCCAGATTTTCCTTAGTCAAGCCTTTCACCTTTACTCGTTGATGCTACCAAGATATCGATCGCAGCTCAATCCACTATGCCGTGTGTTGTTGGAACAACGATGTCGTTTATTCGAACTGCGGACAGGTCTTGTCCCTCTCTCAACTTCGTCTCTGCAATGGCCACAACATTATAGTTCAATGCACTTAACCATGGTCTAAGTTTACGACTTTAACACCTCGTGCTCCCACATGAAAAGAAACAAATTTCAACAGGTCCATACCATGATATAGCCTTGCTCCTGTCAGTTCTTCCTTGCAGAATTACTGATCATGACATTTGCCTTCCTCTTCATCCCTCCACTTTTCGCCCTGATGTTTTGGTTCCCATCCCCTTACCAACCCAGTTTAAACCCCACTGAACAGCAATGGCGAGCCTCCAGGGCAGAGATAAGTTTCCATTCAGTAAACGTAGATCTTGCCACAGAGGAGTTTCCAATGATTCAATAACTTCCCCATGCACCAGTCCATCACCCACACATTCATCTGCTCTACCTTTCGTTTCCTGCGCTGACAAGCATATGGCACCGGGAGTAATCAAGAAATGAATGCCTTTCAGGTCTTGCTTTTCAGCCTCAGTCCTGCATCCACGTGCACACGGCGTAGGACCTCATAGCACCTTCTAACCATAAAGTTGGTGCTAAAGGGCACAGCGACCTCTGTGTGCTCACCCTCACCATTGAGAATGATCTAAAGGTAATTTACCTGGTTTGGCTCTCTCACTGATCACAAAACATAGACCATCAAACATAGAAAACAGGAGCTAGAGTAGGTCGTTTGATCTTACCAGCCACACCGCTATTTAATTTCTCACGGCTGATAATATATATTCAGGTCTCTATTCCCAATCTCTCTCCATACCTTCCATGTTTTTTTTTCTGCCTAGAAATCTTGCTGTGTCATTCTTAATGTTTTAGTTGGGGGAGAGACTGCATGATTGAGAAGAGGGGATGGTGTTAAACCTTTTATTTTAAGCCAAGTTGTGGAACAACTTTCTGCAGTGGGATTAAATATTGTTAGTGTTAGTTTAAGACATAATGCGATCAGAAACAGGAGCAGGAAAAGGCCATACTGCTCGTCGAGTCAGCGCTTCCATTCAATGAGATAATGGCTTATCTGGTCGTGGACTCAGACGCATTTACCTGCTTTCTCCCCCATAACCTTGAATTCCCATGATTTGCAATTATCCATCTAATTGTGTCTCAGATATATTTACTGAGGTACCCTCCACTGCTTCTACATCGTCAGAACAATCTGTTTTTCACTGAATTCAGCGTCATCAGCAAACTTAGACACGCTTCCGCGGTTACTTCTTCCAAATAATTAATGTATATCCTGAACCAAGGGTCCCACCAAGACCTGGGTTGCACCACGCTCACCACTTTTTGACAATCATAAAAGAGCCATTCAGCGCAATTCTCTGCCTTCTATTAGTTAACCAATCCTTAATCCTCTTTCCATGCTTATACATTACTCTCCAACTCCATGCACCCTTATATTGTGGATACGTAGTGTCTTTTGTGCGGCCCCTCATTGGACACCTTCTGGAAATCCATGTGCACAACATCCACTTGTACCCCTCTATCCACAACGCTCATTATAATCTCAAAGAATTCCAGATAATTTATCAAACAGGATGTGCCATTCCTGAATCAATGCTGCGTCTGCCTGATCTTACCACTGCGATCCAGATTTATCGCTATGTCTTCCTCAATGACAGCTTCAAGCATTTCCCCGACAACAGACGTAGAGCTCACAGGCCGAGAGTTACCTGACTTTGTCCGACATTATTTTTAAACAGTGTCGTGAGAATTGCTGACGGGAGATCGTAATTAACATCGAAAAGGTGCAGCCGTGAATTTTGGGAAACTGAACCGCAGTGAGTATCGCTGATTAATCCTCGCATTCCCAAATGAGGATTTATGATCTTTGACAGATATTTTTCTTTAGGTTTTCTGCCCCTGGTTTTACACCGACACCCTGGTCATTACGTGTGTTATCTCTTCTACGCTTCATTGTTAAGGCTATCACATCTACCAATCTCTATTTAACCGGTACTCCATGCGTGTCTGCAGATGAATGGAAACCATCTTTGTCACGGGCCCAACATTCTTCTCCTTTGAATCCTCTGCACCAGAGTTGTGGATGAGGTGATCATCCAGGTCTGCCTCTGGTACATGGATAAGCGGCAAGCGGAACTGCAGGAGCAGGAAGATCATCTTCGGTGAGATAGAGTTAGACTATAATGAGACAGAACATGAAAGATGGGGCAAGGTCTGGATAAATCGGCTGTCATTCACTTGGCGGAAGATCAGAGGAGCTGATTGTGAAGTCTGTGAAGGGAGCTGGGTCTCAAGCGGAACGTGACTCAGAAATGGAATATCAGTGGTGAGATATTTGGGTGGCGGTCTGTTTATTATGCCCACTCACTATTCTGTTTTATTATTCATGTCCTCAACAGGTTAGAAGCAAGGTTGGAGGCATGGATTAAAAAAACGAATAAAATCATGCAGTTAAAACAAATAATTTCAAAGTTGTTTGGAGACATTGGCTTCGACTGTGGAAAAACCGAGCTTGGAAAAATACCGGTGTATTTCGCCAACTTTAAGCAAAGTTTGAATGGGAAGCTAAACGATCTACTAGGTATCTCCGAGGCAGGTTGCATCAGAGCAGTTGCTGGGGATCAATATTTCTGTTTGGAAATCATTTAAGTTCCATGAAAATGCAAAGAACCCGAGGGGAAGTGTTGAATGAATAGGCCACGGTTGACAATACGACTGGCGGACGGGAAGTCCACACATAGCTTCCGGAATAAAATGCAGATATTCATTCACTGTGGTTAGTGTATATACCAGGGAAGATGACGTTCAAAAAGAGATGGAGAGAACGCACGAAACACCAGAGAGAAACTATCTCAGAACTATTTATTTATTTGGTGTAATTTATCTATTTCATTGTTCTACCGGATAACGTATCCTCCCCGAACTTCTGAGGGCCGACTTATGAACACGTGGTGTCAATGTTGAGATCTCTCGCATGTGCAGGACTGATTTCAGGATCAGTGTGGATTACTGTGGAAAAGGGTGCCTGCCGAACTCACGGAAATGCAAAAGTAAACCTATAAACCCGTGCCGTATGCGTTTTAATGCATAATAAATACAAAATACATGACGGTTTATCATTGTATTGAACAAAGGAGGGAATGTTTGGACAATGAGGCCAAGCTGTTACACGTCAGAGGCTTCATGACAAGAGGTTATCTGCGAGGGACAGTCCAATTGTGAGTGAACGAGGTAGTTTCACGGATAGTGTGTCATGGTTCTGAGTTCTGGCCTTCATTTGGCCCCATTAATTCCTTGTTGTCCAGCACAAGGATTACAATGCTGAACTGATTGCATAACAATACACACCTGAGCCCCATCAGAGGCCTAGCATAAGTACCTGTGTTCCTCTGGCACGAGTTGCTCGAGTATTGGTCTACCTTCAGGTATACTTTGGTACCAGT
>JARFYF010065509.1:0-13653 GCA_030265395.1 Rhina ancylostomus | reverse complement strand
ACATATACCATGAATAGTAGGGTCCTAGGGAGTATTAATGAACAGAACATAAAACATTACAGCACAGTACAAGCCCTTCAGCCCACAATGTTGTACTGATATTTTATCCTGCTCTAATATCTATCTGACCCTTCCCTCCCACATAGCCCTCCATTTTTCTATTATTCATGTCTCTTTAAAGAGTCATTTAAAGCATTCATTTAAAACATTCATTAAAGAGTCTTTTTAATGTCCCTACTGTATCTGCCCCAAAACCTCCGCTGGCAGTGCATTCCAAGCACCCACCGCTCTCTGTGTAAAAAATCTACCTCTGACATCCCCCTGTTTCCTTCCTCCAATTACCTTAAAATTATGTCCCCTTGTGTTAGCTAGTATTAAAGTAGTAGTTTAGGGTGAAATTTATAAATTTGTGCATTGTTATTAATTCTATATTGGCAAAAATGATGGCATCAGTGCTGAGAGCAGAGGAGCATCTCTTCATTTTCAGCACAGCTGGTCAGATAAATTGACTACAAATTGACTACAAGTCACACAAATTGACTATTGGTGTGATTACATATTTAATACAAATAACATTATTGTAAAACAAAACAGGGTCAAATAGCTGAATGGGCTATTCCAATTTGTATATTGCATTTTGACTTGGTAAACAGCAAGAAATCCCTTTTCCAAAAAAACTAAGGTACTGTCACTGAGAGTAGATACAAAAGTTACAATTTTGCGTTACCTCAATCCATAGATTACAGGCACATCTGACACTGAAAACAGAAATGCCATGAAAGCGCAGAAAAAATGACCATTTTTTATAACCCCTTTTCACTGCAATTTCTCCTCCCTCTGTTTACAGTTCACTTCAGTGAGCTTTGAGTCTTGACAATACAAGGCACTAAAATAAAGATTTGGCAGGGGGTCCATAGGGACAGTGAAAGTCCTCTACCAAACATTCCTAAACAGCTTGAGGACCCTTCCACGATATCCTTTCACAAACTGAGAGTTGATTGAGTTAATGAAAAACTTTTCCTACTTCTTCAGATCCTGATATATCTGCAGTTTCTTGGTGTTGTCCAAAATCTGAGGGACAGAATCTATCAGCAGTTGGAAAGGCAAGGACTTATTAGGGATCATCAGCATGGCTTTGTGCGTAGGAAATTGTGCCTCATAAATTTGAGTGAGTTTTTTTGAAGAGGTAACAAAGAAGACTGACAAGGGCAGGGTGGTAGATGTTGCCTACATGGACTTTAGCAAGGCCATTGACAAGGTCCTGAATGGTAGGAAGGTTAGATCACATAGGATCCTGGCTGAGCTAGACAATTGGCCACAAAATTGTCTTCATGGAAGGCAAGAGAGGGTGGTAGTCGAGGGTTGTTTTTCAGATTGGAGGCCTGGGATCAGAACTGTTGCTTGTCACCTGTAGTAATGATTTGGATGAGAATGGTTAGTGTGCAGATGACACCAAAATTGGTGGTGTAGTGGACAATGGAGAAGGTAATCTAAGATTACAACAGGATCCAGAACAACTGGGAAAGTTGGATGCCAAGGGATACAGGAACATAGTTCCCTGAAAGTGGTGACATGGGTAGACAGGGTGGTGAAGAAGGTGTTTCGTTAGTCAGGGCACTGAATACAAGAGTTAAGATGTCATGTTACAACCATACAAGATGTTGGTGAGACTGCACTTGGAGTATTGTGTGCAGTTGTGGACACCTAGCTATGGGAAGAATGTCATTAAGCTAGAAGGAGTGAATAAAAGATTCACATGGATGTTACCGGGAGCAGAGGGCTTGAATTATAAGTAGATACTGGATAAACTGGGACTCTTTTTCCCTTGGAGTGTAGGAGGCTAAGGGGTGACCTGAAAGAGGTATATAAAATCATGAAGGACAGAGATAAGATGGATGGTCACATTTTCCTTCCGAGGGCTGGGGAGTCCAAAACCAGAGGACATAGCTTTAAGGTGAGAGAGGAAAGATTTAAAATGGACCTGAGGCAAAACTTTTTCACACTGAAGATGGTGGATATGTGGAACAAGCTGCCAGATGAAGCTGCAGAGGCAGGTATTATTGCAATGTTTGAAAGACATTCAGACAGGTACATGGATAGAAAAGGATTAGAGGGATGTGGGCCAAACAAATGGGACTCACTTGGATAGACATCTTGGTCAGTATGGACAATCTACCATATATTTCTCTCTCATGCGGTTAATTGATATAACATAACTATCCTCCACTCACTGAATTCTATTGAAAATAACACCCTGCTTTTAGTTGGAAGAAGTTCCTATAGTTTGCTTTGGCTTCTATATTTTTGTTTAATCTTGAGTTCTATTAATAGATATTATTTGTATTGCTTTTGTTGAGTGAAACCAACTCAGTTCTTCTGTGTGCATGTCAATGGCATACTCCTTGGTACTAATTGACTTTAAAGTTCTGTTGTCAGTCAGAGCCCAATTCAAGGTGCAGTCACTACACTGGTACTGAAAATTCATTTTATGGGAAGCCATCTCTCCTGGATATTGTATAATTACTTAGATGCCTTCAATTGATTCATTTCTATTTATTCCAAAATTATCCAGTTCAACACCACAGACAACTCGACCCATTACTATTGCTTGTCTTGATGTGAAAAATTAATACAAAATTTGTGAAATCAACTATTCTTTCACAATTAAAAAGACTTATCTTCAAGTCTGTGAAAATTAATTGCAAAATACAAAATAAGCATTACTTGATTACAATTTTTTGATTTAGACTGCATTTCCCTTAAATTATATGTAATCCTCAAATTTATTATTTTTAAACAAATGTTTGGAGATTCATATGGCAGTAATTATAAGTCATTCTTTCTCAGGAATGGATTTGGTAATGGTAGTCAATATTCAATAGTCAATATGTTTTACTTTCTGAGAACACTATAGCAGTTTTAACTAGTACACTAATCCTCTCCCTGTTCCATTGCACGTGTACTATGGCAGACAAAAAAACAACTCAACTGCAGTCAGTATCAACTTCTGTTGCTATAGCTACTATAACATTCACTGTATGCAACAATTCCTTTTCCAAAACAACAGAGGTGTCCCAATAACAGAAACATCACCTGAAAGCTCTAGTCAAAACCTGCCAGATTATTCCGGAAGATTATAGCTATATACAATTTCATAAAGCAATTGTCGGACCTAAATCCTTTGACTTGCACTTGACAGGAAACAAAATTTGAAAATAAACAATGTTATGTGAAGTAAGTTTTGATAGTGATCAGTTTGGTGTTTTTAAACAAATATATTTTACTGCTTTTACATGTACATTTCTATATATTTTGAAATAATCATATTTCTTTTTTGTTAAATATTGCTTAGGTATAATTCATATTCCCATAATTCAGCAATCAAAAAATATAAAATTAGCACATTAAATAGGAATGGACCAAGCCTATTCAGACTAGTTAAATGCCCTGATGTAGTGTGATTTTGTGCAATCTAACAAAATGTGCCTCTGGGAAATTCACTTTGATCTGTATCACGTTCAATAAAAAGAAAAACCATCAAGTTCACAGAAAAACAACACGTGATGAAGCACAAGGCATAAAATTTGACGTAACCTTTTGCACTGGAATAGATACTCATATTTGGAATATTCTGGAGAGCTCCAGCCCTTTGTTGTTTTTAACCTGATTAAATTCATATTTGAAATTCTTATCCCAAATACTATACATTGTTTCACAAAACAAAAACAATTTACATTACATTATATGAATATCTTATATATAAATACGTTATATCTTTGTCTAATGTCCAGGTTAGGATGCAATTCTTCACTATTATCTTTCAGTCAAGAGTTTATTGGGGTTAATCAATCAATGTCAAATAATATTAGGCACTGTTTTGCGTCTTCACCTCATGGACTTTTCATGTTCCAACTAACTTTTCAGATTCCAACTAATCTGTTGGAATTGTTTTCTAAAATTTGAAACAACTTTCCTTATCCACTACTTCTTCACAGTGACCAGCAAGCTGATAAAGTGACTGTAAAACAGCATACATTTACTTAGTTCTGAAACCAGAAATTGATTTTATTATTTATGGGAAGTCTCTTATTACAAGTAATTTTATCTACAAGCCCCACAGTTACATGGCTAACATAGAATCTTTACTGGCACTTCTTGGGTGGGACTCATTAATATCAGAGTGGGAATTAATGAGGACATTACACTTAATGGCAGAGCAGTTATATTAGTTGGGATTTCGACATTTTACAACCAATTTCAGAAAGTCACAGAGTTGTCCTGTTCTTCTGGGGTTTGCATTGACAAATAAGGCAGTATCAAAAAGAATGCAAAATAGTATAACAATGAAAAGAAAATCTTGCTTGATACAAGCCCAACAAAAAACTCCATTTCTCCAATTGCATTACCTATCAGAACAAAAAGGGAGTGGACCTCTGGTTTGGCTTGAACAAAGCTATTCTAAAATTTTCATTGTGCCTGTTACCACAGATTAAATTCTAGTGCCTACAGAAACTGTGCTGATATACTGTAGAGATAATATCACCTTCCATCTCTTAAGCAAGTTCAGGAAAGCTGTGAATGCCAGACACATTTTATTGATAAATTCTACTCAAGCTGCAATGAAAGATAAGTTCCTGAATTCTATCAAAGCCATATTTTATTGTGGGCTGCTATGGTGACAATGCAAATTGGGTAAAGGGACAATTAAAGATTCAATATCTAAAAGAACAGCCTGCAAATAAATTAATTTGAGTACACACATCTCATAATAGATCATAGACAAGACAAAAGAGCAGCAGTTTAGTGATTTATCACAAATGGTTTCTGCCATTGGTAGAAAATATGATTGACTGGGCTGGGTTTCAGAATCGTTGCCCAAAAGTAAGTTTATTTGGAGCCTCTATCCCACAGTCCCATCTTAATTTAGATCAAAAATTTCATTTTTTTAAATTTAATCTTCCTTTAGGTATCAGATTACTGCCAATTAATTCTTCAGTTACCAAAACAAATAACTAGAAATAAAATTTCCTCCTCTGTCCTTTATGTAGACATAATTTTAATTTCTTCCAGTCATTCTGACAAAATACAGATTCCAATATGCTCTGCCACACTAACATTGGTAGAGTTAAAATGTAATTACCTACATAACAGTTTGATTCACCATATTCAAAATCAAAATAAAAAAGTCATCAGAACCACAGTCCTGTCACTCCTTTAACCAAAGTTATTTGATTCTGTGCAGTCATTTATTTAAAAGCAATTCTGTGGTCATTATCAGCTGAATTATCTTATCAACACTTATTCCTAGCAGATTCCCGACTCAGTAAGAGTCGTTCTCACAGAAATGCATAATGATCTGCTGATACGCCTGCCTGCTTGTTCTCACATCAACCCATAGCCCTGCTTCCAACAGCAACTTCCACTCTTACCTTTTTAGGTCTTTTTCGTTTCTCTCTGTTGCCATTGCATTTATCTCCACCATCACTTTTCTGAGCTTCATCATTCATCATTTTCTACTTGTGTTCTGTTTGGAAAGAACACTGTTCTTCCATCAAAATCTCCCGACTGCACACCCAGACTGAGTGTGTTGTCATTTGCTGTAAGGAGGGGAGGGAGGAGGAGGAGTTGGGTGGGCAAGGATGATGACGTTCCCATGGTAGCTGTAATCACATCGGTTATCTGAATGTGCTGCTGATCTTAATTTAAAAAATTACAAGCCAGACCACTGATTTAAGCTGAAAAGAACATGAAACATCTGGATTTCTACACTGCATCTCTCTTTTCCTGCCTATCAAATGCACCTGAAATAATTCAAACACTGTCATGCTCCTGGTGGAGGCCAAGTAAAGGATCAAAGTAAGGCAACTAGCAAATCAGAAGCTCTAAAAGACTGGCATTATCAACTTTTTATTCCCCTAATGGTTATTTTTTTTTGCTTATCTCCTAAAGACAAAGACCATCATTGGGGTTTTGTTTTGTGGCTTCCATCAGCTCTCCAAGATCTATCTGGAGCCATTCTTCATATATGAACTTTAAAGAAGAGAGGAAGTTAAACTCTTACAGCATGGAAACTGGCCTTTCATCCCACCAGGTCGGCACCAAATATCCAACAGCCAGTTATGCTAATCTCATTTCATTCTTGCTTAATTCCCATCAGGTCCCCCCACCCAGAATCTACCACTCACCTACAAATTAAAGGCAATTTACAGAGGCTAATTAATCTACCAATCTGCATATCATTGGGATGTACAAGGAAATTGGAGCACCATGGGGAAACCTACACAGTCACTTGGAGAAAATGCAAGCTCCACATAGAATTAGTCTGCATAGAATGGAGATTGAATCAGAACTAGCATGGAAGCCACCTGGTGTCCCCTCTGCATATTTTCCAGCATAGTCACCTATGGTGGTCAATAATGGGCTTCCTGATCAATTTTCACTTTGCTGATCCAAGTTCACTGATGAAATTTAGGTCCAGACAAAGAAGGCATTACTGAGGAAACAAAGTGGTGCTTCCTTGGATAAGATTATAAATAATTTGGCATTAAACATAGCTCATCCTCCCCTTAACAAAACTACTAAGAAAGTGCATCTAGAAAATATCATCCTGGTTGCTATTTAGCAACTCCAACCAAAAGGCCATCCTTGTGTTGGGACAAAAAGAAGACTAAACTGCAATGACCTCCCACCTTCAAACAGCCTGCAATCAATTCCTACACAGCATAACATAAACAAGATAATTAATTAAGTTTTATTATTTACAGCGTGGTAACAGGCCCATCCAGCCTAACGAGTCCGCGCCACCCATTTTTAAACCCACATTAACCTACCTGTACGTCCTTGGAATGTGGGAGGAAACCGGAGCACCCGGAGGAAACCCACGCAGACACGGGAGAATGTACAAACTCCTTACAGATAGCGATGGGAATTGAACCCCAATCGTTGGCACTGTAATGGCATAACGCTAACTGCTATGCTACCGTACCGCCCCATTTCCATTCCATTTGCCCATCAGCCATCCCGTTCCACTTATCACCTACCAGCCTCTGTCGCATCCCTTCCTTGTTACTGCTGCATACCGGCCATCTTTCCTCTCAAACTGATGTAGAGTCTTAATCTGAAACACTGACTTCACCTTTTGTTTCCACAGATGCTGCTCAACCTGCTGAGTTGTTCCAGCTTTCTGTTTTTTTTTAATAACATAAATAATGTCCATTGGTCAGGGCTGCTGGTATCTGAAGATCAGTTCCCAACATGTTAAAACTTTCAGAAGGTGGCATTCAAAACAGACAACAAATAAAGAAACTATCAGCAGTCCCAAGCAGTGGGATTGAGGAGGCCATATTTCCAGCAGTGGGCATTGTGATCAGCAAATGCAATCAAACTGTAAACTGGGATACTTTAAATTTCATTAAAAAACTCATCTCAATCATGTTAATCAAGGGTCATATTTTCTAGTTTGGTGAGCAGGTCTCATCTCCTGCCAAGAAGCACAGCCCACAGTCTTCCCATGCCCACACCTACATGGGCTGAATGCAGATAGTCTTTCTCACAGGCCCTCCATACCCCTGAGTCTAGCAGTGCAGTCTGGAATGGCAGCTGGGCCTCATGGCACACTGAGAAAGTTCCATCAGGAAACAACGCTGCTGGCAAAGCTGATTTGCAATTTTGCCAAATGCAGGCGTTTGTAAGAACTATTAGAACTAATTTAAAACTAACGTTCGATGTCCTACAATCGTCTTGTAATGGGGTCTCAGGTCCTATCCTAGAGCTGACCTGGAACAGGACCCAAGAGACAATTTCACAACATGACATTGGGGAATCCCAGCAAAATTAGTCTCTGCTGCTGGATTTTTACATGGAGCCAGGTGATAAAGCTAACTGACAAGTTTAGGCTTCTGTACCTGCCAGTAAGTTCCAGATCTTTTGCATTTCACATTGCATGTGCAGAAATCCAAGACTTACTGCAGGTTAAACAACTGAATGTTGCCACTTATGACCAGAACTGCTAGCAAAAGTCAGCACGATCTGGCCTGTTACTTTTTTTTTCTGAACCCGTTACAGTGACTGGGAAATAACTCTTATCAATTCTGACAACCACATAGCTACTGTTTGTGACACAAATCATTCACAATGAAAACCTTCTTTAATCATGAGCCTGAGAAAAGTAGTGATTTTAGTTCTGTTGCAAATGATTATTTAGATTCAACC
Organism: Rhina ancylostomus; assembly: GCA_030265395.1. Taxonomy (NCBI): domain Eukaryota; kingdom Metazoa; phylum Chordata; class Chondrichthyes; order Rhinopristiformes; family Rhinidae; genus Rhina; species Rhina ancylostomus. Next base: position 5,442 of record JARFYF010065509.1, on the reverse strand, counting down.
AAGTGAATAACAGATGGCACACTGTCACTTTAATTGTCTTCCTTCCATATGGATGGCTTGTTAATTAGTGTACAAGTCACCAAAGAGGCTGCAGCAAGGGTCTGCTGAGATTTCCCTTATTCTTCATAATGAAGGGTTTCCATTGGTACCATAGGGTTCCACTCCACTAATGCAGCTGCCAGGCTTCAGTCAGACCAAAACAATATGAAGATACATGTGTAAACTGTGACTTGATAGAGATAACACTATGTGGCAATGATGCACGTACACACGGCACCCAGGTACCTTGCAATTACAGTGTCGCCTCAGATGTTGCATGGCTGTTACTATAGCAACTGGGTTTCTTACTGGAGACAATCTGACTGAACAAAGTCCTTTGGGATTCTAAGAACAGCAAGCTGAAAATTCACTGCTTCACATCACAAGTAAATACAAAAAAAATGGAGAGGATCTGCCATATGAATACAAGCACACAAAAGCTTCATCAGATTTTTAAATTTAAAAATAATACATTTTAAAAATAAATTCCTCCAGATATTAATTTGACTGATATAAAATTCAGAAATTCTCTGTTTAAAACAATATTGTAATTTCATAAGTCTTGCCAGTTAAGCAGCTGTATATCCAGAAAGGTTGGTCAAAATAAACAGAAATAAGTCTTATAAATTTCACAGATGGGTCTGGAAACAGATGGAGAATTCTCATTTCAACACTACACAGAAAAAAAGCATAAAAATTAACTTTAAAATGTCAAGCAGCACTCTATTCAAGTCATAGGACCATTATTTTTTGAAGAGGTGACCAAGAAGATTGATGAGGGCAGGGGATAGACATTGCATGGACTTCAGCAATGGTAGGCTGGTCCGAAAGGGTAGATCTCATGGGATCCAGGGTGAGCTAGCCAATTGTATATAAAATTGGCTCAGTGGAAAGAGTCAGAAGGGGTGTTGAAGGAGTGTTTTTCAGACTGGAGCCTTGTGACCAGTGGTGTGCCACAGGGATTGGTGCTGGATCCACGATTGTTTGTCATCTATGTTAACAACTTGAATGAGAAAATAGTTGGCATGGTTAGTAAGTTTGCAGATGATGCCAAAGTAAGTAGTATAGTGGGCAGAGAAGATTCTCTGTATCTAAGATTACAATAGGATCTGGACTAAATGGGAAAGTGGCCCAAAGAATAGCAGATGGAATTTAACTCAGACAAGTGCAAAGGGTAGGACTTACACAGCAAATGACATAGCTCTGGAGATTGTTGTAGAACAGGAGAGATGTAGGAGTACAAGTACATAGTTCCCTGAAAGTGGTGACACATGTGGTGAAGAAGGTGTTTCATTGGTCAGGGCACTGAGTATAAGAGTTGGGACGTCATGTAGCAACTATACAATAAGTTAATGAGACCACACTCGGAGTATTGTGTGCAGCATTAATGGTCATGCAAGAAGGATGTCATTGAGCTGGAAGGGGTGAAGAAACAATTCATATGAACATTACTGGGATTGGAGGGACTGAGACACAAGGAAAGTCTGGACAGGCTGGGACTTTTATCCCCTGGTGCATAGGAAGCTGAAGGTTTACCTTATAGAGGTTTTTAAAATCCTGAGGGGCAAAGAAAAGGTGAATGGTCACAGACCTTTTCCCCAGGGCAGATGAGTCTAAAACTAGAGGGAATAGGTTTAAGGCCAGAGGGGACAATTTAAAGGGGCAAATTCCCATAACCCCACCCCCATTTGCTGGGTATATGGAACACACTGCCAGAAGTAGTAGCAGAGGCAGGTACAATTACAACATTGAAAAAGGACATTTAGACAGGTACTGTACATGGAGAGGAAAAGGTTCAGAGGGATATGGGCCAAACACAGCCAAGTTGGTTGATATGGACAAGTTGAGCCAAAGGACCCATTTCTGTGTTGTATAACTCCATGACTACCAGAGAATCCACTCCACTATATAGAGATCTTACTGACTGCAAGTCAATGCAATAGAGAAAAAAATTGTTTTCTTCAAAAAAACATACTTAGTTTCTCAATGAGTTGATTTATTAACATTGTATATACAAACAGAAATAGAGAGGGGAAAAAAACAAACAATTATACAATAGCCGGCTCTTTAACATGGCCATTCATGGGAGTTACTATTTCAAATACTTGACCTCCCAATGACTTCCTAGAATCAGATTGTTCTTTACTGCTATAAAAAAATCTTAGGGAGGTAGAAATTCAACGTTTCTTCTTTTTTTAGAAAAACTTAAATCACCTCCAGGAGTGTTCAAACAAAACAGCTTTGATAAATAAGTTACAGGAATTTCTGGTGCTGGTTAGAAGCTCCAGTTCTTCTGTGAACCTCATATGGTTTAAACAAGCCTATTCACATCCTAGGAAGAGTCTGTGGGGAAAGCATCCTTTGTATTTGGTGGTTAGCAGCATTCTTTTTAAAGCCCAAATTAAAAAAGTCCTGAAAAAGTTTTTTTTAAATTATAAAATAAAAATCAACTTAGCTTTTCAACTCAAGACCCTCCTAAATGATGTCAGCAAGTGACTGCTATTCTGATGCTCCATTCCGAAAAGTCTTGTGCAAACCCACTTTATTATAGTCTCTTCTAGGAGATGTGCAAATACATGTTGTAAAAAGGCCTCAATTTTCATCTTGATGACTGAGCATTAATGTAGGTGCAAGGAGGGCATGATACTTAAAATGTGATAGTCAGCTCTCTAAACCACATGTTTAGAGTTAAAGGGCATTCTTAACTTTAAATCCATTTACTACTAAAATTCATTCAACCCTTTCAATTTACCTATTTTAATTCTCACTTGTTACCATTCTTAAATCTTCATTGAATTATTTACACTTTATAAATGCAATGTGTTCACCTTTTAGAGAATTTCTTCCAGTTTGTTTACACACATTTACAAAGAAAAACAAGTTCTCCAAAACAAAAAGTGTGAAGTCAAACATTGTTAATCTAAAGCAGCATCAGAAAGAAAATCCAAAATCCCCTCCTCCTTCTGCCAGATTATCCCCATTTATGTGATTTACGATACTAGGCAATCTGTAGTTGTAGAGGGACCTCAGGTCAAATATTTAACGTAGCAAATGTTTTGACTAGAGTAACTGGTGGCTGTAAGTTCCCATCAGTCGTGACCTCTTCCACATTATTGCTCCTGCTGTCTAGAACCTTTTGTCGATGTCTCTCTTCCTGGCGTTTCTTCTTTTCTATCCTTAATTGTTCTTTTCGTTGCTTACTTGAAACCTGCAGTTTTAGAAATTCAAGTGGTGAATGAGGGCAGGAAAAAACTGATAAACACAACTAATTTGAATAGCTATGACAGATTTCACATTTAACTGTTTTCTGTAACTCCTAAAAGCTGTATATCATATGAACTTTATCCAGTGTTGCTGTTACTTATGTGACTTTGTCCTGTGTTGCTTCTGTGTGTTGAATAATAAAACTAAACTTCAATTTTTCTACAGTTTCCTGATAGCTGAAACAAGGGCTCCCAGATTTAACCCAAGATGGGACTGCAGTTGAAACAAAAGGCTTATATTTATAAATCACATTTCATGACCTGAGGACAGCCCAAAGTAATTTGCAGTCAATACTTTTGAAGTGAAATCACAGTTGTAATGTCAGGAAATGCGGTGCCCAATTTAGACAGTGTATGTTCCACAAGCAGCAATGTGATAAAGACCATATAATATGTAAATAATGCCAAATTGAGGGTTGAATATTAGCAAGGAGATTGGAGATAACTCCTCTGCTTTTCAAAATAACAACAGGATATTGACGTTCAACTGAGTGCACCAGCATGGACTTAGTTTAGTGATTCATCCAAAATACATTTCCAACACTGCAGCACTCCCTCAGTACTACACCGGAGTGCCCACTTGGATATTTGTGCTCAAATTTCTAGACTGAAACCAGAAGAATCAAGTTTATTACTCGAGGTAGGAGCACTACCAACTAAACCAGGGATGAATCACTTAGCTAAGTCCATGCTGGTGCACTCAGTTGAACGTCAATATCCTGTTGTTCTTTTGAAGAGCAGAGGAATCATCCCCAATCTCCTTGCTAATATTCAACCCTCAATTGGCATTATTTACATATTATATGGTCTTTATTACATTGCTGCTTGTGTAACATGTATTGTCTAAATCGGGCACTGCATTTCCTGACAGAACCAAGAAAAATAGGCAAGGCAAGGAAAAGGAGTGGGCTTGACAGATGAGTCTCGCTGCTGAATTGTCACCCACTAACTGTCAAGAATAACCCATGAATTTTAGCCTCTTTTGAGATACCAAAACATATGAAAACATGTGCACCCAATTTGAGAAACTACATCTCAATAAAGAGTCATATTTGGAGGGAATACTGATTCAAATGTACTGTACAAAGGTATTCTATTTCCACCAACTTACTGCACATTTGCAGGTGGTAACACTAACCTTAAAGACAATGCTGAGAGATTGGCATATGATTCCCCTAGAAGCTGGTGATGGTTTTCCTATCATTGATTTTTTTTTAAAAAGTCTACATTTGCAAGCCAAAAAGTAACAAATCTAAAAGACCAAGCTGGCCAAAATTGTCCATGTGATGGTGTTAGGGAATCCACTTTTCATCATAACATTTGGGCATTCCACAACACTCAGCATCACTGACTTTATAGTCTCTGGTATAACATTTGCACATCACACATTTCTATACAAACCACTCCTTTTTCATCAGGGCCCAATCACACTCTGCAAAAGATACTTAACAAACCTTATTTTTGGTCCTCTTATTTTCTTCCTTCTTGTTCAGTGTCCTATTATTTTCAATTTCTTCAGGGTTTACACTTTGATTGCCAAAAATCCTGTTACCAGTTCCATTCTCCATCCAGAGAGAAGACGTGTGTTGAGGGATGCAATTAGGGCTGTTTTTGTTGGACTCTTCAATACTATCTAATCCAATAAAAGACAATTAAATTCATCTCAGAAACAATCACATAACAGTGATTCTGCAGCAGAGAAAGCATTAAATCTTAATCTCACTGTGGAAAAAGGCATGACAGGGGATCCTAAATTACTTAAGTAAATTTTCACCCAAGCCTCAAGTTGCTTTACTGGATAGTATATGTATTCACGAGACTTTCAAGGTAGGTTGCACTCCCAGACCCATTGCAACTGTTTTATTTTTAAAATCAAGCATTCTTATACTCTGACATTCAAGATGATCTTCGGAAACTGATTTAGGTAATATTATTGATCTGGAGTCTTACAATCTGAAACATCCATTCAATTTATATTTCAGAAAGATTCATGGAAGCTGCCAAAGAATTCTCATGAAAGGCAGTCTTGGTAATCTGCTAAAAGTGGCTAGTCAGAGGCTTCCCATGTAAACACACAACTGAAATTAGAGCATTAAAAGGGCAATCTTGCATTAAGCAATGAAATTGTCAGAAAATCAGT
>JARFYF010065494.1:0-13681 GCA_030265395.1 Rhina ancylostomus | reverse complement strand
GAGAGGGGAGGGGTGGGTGAGGGGGTGGTGTGGAGGGGGGGCGGGTGAGGGGGTGGCGTGGAGGGGCGGGTGAGGGGAGGGGTGGAGAGGTTGGGGGGTAGTGTGGTGGGTGAGAGGGAGGGGTGGCATGATGGGTGAAATTAGAAGCAGTGTGAAACCATTCAGCCTCTCTAGCCTGCTGCACAGGTCAGTGAGATCGGGGCAATCACATCTCAGCCCCACTTCCCTGCACTGAGCCCACATCCCTCAATGACTTTAATACAGAACAATTTTTCGACCTCTGTCCTGAATGTACTGAGTGACGGAATCCTCTTAAGCCAGGAATTCCAGAGACTCACCAACACCTGGGGGTAGGAGCTTCTTCTCGTCTCTGCCCTGACTGGTGAGCCCCTGACCCTCCACACCCCAGCCAGGAGAAACCTCACATCCCATTCTTCTAAACTCTAGGGGGTACGGGACCTGTCGGCTTAATGTCCCCTCATGTAACAGACTTGACACACATGAAACAACTTGGTAAACATGTGTTGCTCCCCCTCTATGGGAAGGGAAGGAGACCAGACCTATGCACAGTATTCCAATGGCCTCTCACCAGGGCTTCGATTGGAACAAAATATTTCTACCCTTGTACTGAAATCTTCTCACAATAAAAGCTGGCATCCTGTGCCTGCATGTTAACTTCCAATGAAGCGTGTCCAGGGACACCCAGGTCCATTAGAACACCACAACCTCTCTGTTAAAAACTACTTCATCTTCCAAATTTTTGCCACTGGTGTTTAAGGTGGAAGGTGTAACAGTTCTGCAAGATCAGGGAACTGAGAGCTATGGGGAAGTGGCACAGAAAAGGAACGGAGGTCTGGGGTAGATCAGCCATGATCCTGTTGAATGGTGGGGCAGGTTTGACGGACCGAGTGGCCTACTCGTGCTCCTGTTTCCTCATGCTCTTTCCTGCGGATGATGTTATATTTCATCTGCAGTGTCCTTGCCCCTTTAGTTAACCCGGACACGTCTCCCTGAAGCGTCTCTGTATCCTCCTCATGGCCACACTGCCACCCAACTTTGCATCACCAATAAACCTGATCCTCTCATCCAGTCAGTGATGCCGATTGTGAACACCTGGAACCCCAGCACCGCTCCCTGCAGCACCCCACTAGTCACCGTCTTCGAAGCCTTTGATTCCTGCACTCCTCTCTGTCCATTAACCAGTTCTCCACTCCTTACCCCCAATGCCGTGCGCTCTGATTTTCTTTAATAATAGAGTCATAGTCAGACAGCATTGGAAACAGGCCCTTCGGCCCAACTCATCCATGCTGACTGTGTTACCCAGTGAGCTAGTCCCATCTGCCCGCATTTGGCACACAGCCCTCAAAACCTCCCCTACCCATGGACTTATCTAGATGACCTTTAGATATTGCTGATGTGCCCACCTCAACCACTATTTCTGGCTGCTCGTTCCAAATACACACCCCCCTTTGTGTGAAGAAGCTGCCCCTGATGCCCCTTTAAGTGTCGCTAATGTGCCCGCCTCAATCACTAATCTTTCAGAGGCAGCTGATCGGTGTCCTTCTGTCAGTCTGGATGCATCGCTTGTTTGCCCCTCTGCATTCTGCTTGGTGCAGTCTCAATAAACAACTCTGTCACATCTGTCACAAACATAACATCCAGTTCATTAATTCACATTAACTCTCTAATTTCTCCTATTGATTTCCAAGTGTCTTGTTCCCACTGGAGAGCAGGGGATGGGGGTGACGTTTAGGGAGACCTGGCCGTCGGGACTCCCAGTGGGGTTTGTGGTTTCCACATTTTCCAGTTAGGTTGGAGTCAGTAGGGATCTGAGGTCCATATCCAGGTTACTAATTAAACTGTACTCTACATTTTCTTTACTGATGGGTTTGACCATTTCAACTTACAACTTGCAGGATGGGGCAGAATGTAAATTAGCTTAAAGCAATTCCCAAAACAAGGAAAAGTTATCTTGGGATTGAAGTCCATAGCTCCCTGAAAATGACAATGCTGGTAGATAGAGGTGAAGGAGGCATATGGCATGCTTGCCTTCATCAGAATCAGGTTTATTATCACTGACTTACATCGTGAAATTCATCGCTCGGGCATAGAGTACAACATGCAGCTGTGTAAACCCTTAGTCTGACTGCACAGAGTACAGTGTGAGGTTCTGGTCGCCCTATCATAGGAAGGATGTGGAGACAGTGCAGAAGAGGTTCACCAGGATGCTGCCTGGATTAAAGGGAATGTGCTATGAGGAGAGATTGGACAAACTCGGGTTGTTTTCTCTTGAGCGGCGAAGGCTGAGGGGAGACCTGATAGAAGGTTTATAAGATTATGTGAAGCACAGATAGAGTAGACAGTCAGAGTCTTTTTCCCAGGGTAGAAATGTCAAATACTGGAAGACGTGCACTTAAGATGAGAGGGGGAGAGTTTAAAGGACACGTGCGGGGCAGAAAATGGTGGCTGCCTGGAATGCATTGCCAGGGGTCGTAGTGGAGGCAGATACCATAGTGGTGTTCAAGAGGCCTTCAGATAAACACATAATTGTGCAGAGATGGAGGGATGTGGATCATGTGCAGGCAGAAGGGATTAATTTAATTTGGCATTGTGCCCGGTACAGACACAGTGGGCCGAAGGGCCTGTTCCTGTGCTGCACTGTTCTACTTTCTATATGAAAGGTTTACCTGGAATGGTGGAGTAGTCTTGCGATAAAAGATTGGAAAGGCTGGTGCTACATCTGCAGGAGTTTAGAAGAGTGGGAGCAGACGAAATGAAATTGTAAGACACTGAGGGGTGTGGACAGGGTGAGGGTCACTGTTTAAGATGAGGGGTGATCCCACTAAAGACCCGGCACCTCAGGTGGGACATGTCTGAAGGACATCCCCTCCAACAGTGGACCCCGGGGCACTGGTGTAAGTTAGTGTGGAACGTAACGCCACAGCCTCCTGCTCCAAGTGAACTGATGCTTTCACTTGCCCTCTTGCATCTCTGACTAAGCCCAGCGTTCCCATTTCTGTTGCCAGGTGAACACCTCTGTCGTCATGGCAGCGGAAGGGCCCCAGGTCTTGGCCAAGGTCAACAGCGTAATGATGCTGGGCGCGGCGGAGGAAGTCAAGAGAGACCTGGAGCTGATCATGAAGCCCTACGCCAACTGGGAGGAGTTTCTGACACCGGGGCCCGTCTCCATCGCCATCCTGGGCGAGTTGATCTTCATCTCGGCGGCCGAGGCCTTCCAGGTGAAGCTCTGCGTGGCCGGCAGCCCGGTGCGCTTCCTGCGGCACCCGGGATCCTTCCATGCCTGCCTGATGCAAGTGAGCGACCAGGGATGGAAGGCCTTCAACAAGGCCCACAAGAACATGGACCAGATCCGGCTGTACACCCTGGCTGCCCCCAAGCACCTGGCCAGCGCTGTGCAGGTGCTGGCTCGTGACCCCAAGGTGGTCAAGGCCATGCTCCCCAGCCGGCTCAACAGCCTGAGGAAGGTGGCAGAGCAGTGCCAGGGGCTGGCGGCTTCCGTCGAGGAGGAGTTTGCCGCGCTCATCGACCTGGTGCAGGAGCTGCTGGAGGTGTGCGCCAGCTCCTGCACTGAGTACCACGACAGGATGAAGGAGGTCAAGCGGACGCTGGAGGAGTCGAAGGTGCGGAAGGCGGTGGCGGAGAAGGAGAAGAAGAGGCTGGAGGCTCAGTTCACTGAAACCTGCGTCAGGATGGAGGAGGCGCGTGCCCTGTACCAGAAGGCGGTGAGGACCATTCCCAGTGGGAAGAACCTGGTGGGGGTCTACGTGACGCAGTCTCTGCTGGACCTGACCAACAGCCTGGCCACTGAACTGGTGACGATGGGCATGACCGAGCCTCTCAGCCTGGCCCTAGAGGTCACGGATGTGGCCACACAGCACTTCAAGAAGAAACTCCAGAACAAGAAGGCAGCCGGCTCCCAGGACCCACAGGCCAAGGTGGACAAAGACCATGTGAGCTGGGCCAGCGTCTGCCTGAAGACCATGGACATGGTGATGGCCAGCGCGCTGCTCCAGGACCTGGTGTCGGACAGCAGTGCTGTGGACCCAGGCCGGCTGGGCACCAGCTCCTCGGATTACAAGGCCATGTTCCAGAGCAGCATGGAGCAGGTGGAGCAGGAGCAGGAGTGTGATACCAAGAGTGCCACCTTGGAGCTGTGCCAGGGCGGCATAAGCGTGTGCGAGCGACTGGAGGAGATCAGTCAGTGCGAGAAGCCCACCGAGGCCCAGTTGCAAAGTCTGGCCACCGCCATCCAGGAGCAGAACGCCAAGGTGCAGGAGTACCTGTCAGACATCAGGAAGTCCAGTAACACCCCGGCCATCGCCCCTCAGCCACCAAACCTGAGCAGCGTTGCCAAGGTGGAGGAGGTGCAGAAAGGGCTGTCAAAGATGGTCCTGGATCAAGCCTGCCTCAAGGTGGAGCAAGCCAAGTGCCAGCTGGACATCAGCAGGGAGAACTACCAGAAGGTATCTGAGAACAAGGACAAGATGACCAAGGATCTCGACGAGGTCTTGCTGACCATGATGAGGTGTCAGGTGAAGGAGATAGACTACGACACGACCCTTAAGCTGCTGGTGATGGGTCTGGGTGCTCTGAGCCAAGTCAAGGAGCAGTGGGCCAAGATGACCAACTTCTTTCAGATGATGTCCAACCTGATTAAGGTCTCCCTCAATGATGCCGTCACCCAGTTTGCCAGCGACAGTGAAGGCTGCGAGCTGATTCCGGGATATTCCCAGGACTCCTTCGTCAAGGATATGATCTACACCGAGGCTTTCCAGGCCTGCAGCATTGCAAGCCTCTGCCACCTGATCGCCGGGACCTACGTTGAGGTTTCTGAGAAGCACCTGAGGGACCAGGTCACCGGTCTGGAGACCAACATCAACCTGAGCCCCTCGGACCCCATGTTTAACGTGAAGCGCACCAAGCTGCAGGAGGGTTACAAGGTCGCCAAGGAGGCCGTTCAGGAGCTGGTCCTGAAGAACAGGGAGGAGTTTGAGACACAAATTCAGCAAAGGATCAACCACATCAACTCAACATTACAAGAGGTCGTGCCTTTGGCAGTAAAGCAATAGGGCACAATTGGTCCACAGGTCTCCTGAGCTTCTGACCACATTGTATGGACCACAGCCATGTGATGGAAGGCCCGTGTGGAATCTTGCCTCGTACAAAGCCAGTTAGCCTTTGTTTGTTCCTCATCTTTCCCTCCCTCCCCTACTGAGTAATGCCTCAAGGAGGTTTGAGCACAGACCGACTGAGATGAAGACTTCATGGTGCCGGGAGCCAGGTACGAGCACGCACAACACTGTCCTCCCTTCTCGACAGATGCCAGGGGTTGCCTGGACTCCTGATGAGGAGAGGAGTTTCCAACCATTCTCGAGCCAGACATCTCTCTGGGAATTCCTCCTCCTGAGTTAGGACGGGAAACAATATTTTCACAAGAGTGGAAGGATTTGATATTCTAGAATTTGTCCGTCCCCACTGCTTGTAGCACTGACGTAAGTCTTGTATGGTTTCATCTTGCGGTGGTATCATCTCAGAGACACACACTGCCTCAGTCTGGGCAGACACTGCCACTGCTTCATTGTTACTGGGTCAAAACCCAGGCACTGCCTGAAACCACTGCCTTGCATCAGCTCACAGCCTTTCGTGGCCCTGTGATATCCCTGTGCTTGGCAGCTGTGAAGTACTGGTCACTGTTGCAATGTGAGTTTGGCAGCCATTCTGTGCACAGCAGGATCCCACTGACAGCAGAGGGACGAGGCGTGTGACATTGATTTGAGGCAAGTTGGAGGGTGGGGAGTGGGGGAATGGAAGGCTCCTGGTTCTGGAGATGCGGCTGTGGGACCTTTTACAGAGGCAAACTGCGGACAAGGTCACAGCAGAGGGGGCCCCCCTTCCGTACTGTGACAAGTAGCAACCCACACAAGGCGGGCATCAACGGCCAGCGCTGCTGGTGAGCCTGCACCCTGAGAGTGAATGGTTAGCTGCCGGAAGCCAGGTGACATCCCAGCCCAAGTGTTGGGTCCGTGCATCCCCGATGCCAGCACTGCTTCCCCGAGTTTGTATGGGTCGGAGAGGGGGTGTGAATGGGACAAAAGGAAAATCCGTATTTTCTTCTAATTTGCAGTGCTGGTAAAACCGCAAAAGACGTCGGTGAGACCAAACGCAGACTGGGTGACTGAAGTCTGCAATAGCCATCTGGAGCTCCCAGCTGCAAGATGTTTCAACTCCCCTCCCCATTTCCTACACCAACCTACTCATAGTCACAGAGTCACACAGCACGGAAACAGGCCCTTCGGCCCCTCATCCATGCCAACCGCATTGCCCAGCGAGCTGGCCCAATCTGCCCGCGTTTGGCCCACAGCCGTCTCAACCGCTCCTATCCGTGGACTTATCTAGATGGCTTTTACTGTTGCTGATGTGCCTGCCTCAACCACTATCAGAATCAGATTCTGACTATGCCCCTCATGATCTGATACACCTCTATCAGGTCACCCCTCAATCTTCTACATTCCAGGGAATAAAGTCCTAGTCTACACAACCTCTCCCCGTAACTCAGGCCCCCAAGTCCAGGCAACATCCTGGTAAGTGTTTTCTGCACTCTTTCTAGTTTAATAACATCTTTCCTATAACGGTGACCAAAACTGTAAGACAAGATCTCTTCATTAGTCACATGTCCATTGAAACGCACAGTGGAATGCATCTTTTTGCACAGTGTTCTGGGGGCAGTCCGCAAGTGTCGCCACACTTCCAGCACCAACATAGCACGCCCACAACTTCCTAACCTGTACGTCTTTGGAATGTGGGAGGAAACCGGAGCACCCGGAGGAAACCCACGCAGACACGGGGAGAACGTACAAACTCCTTACAGACAGCAGCCGGAATTGAACCCGGGTCGCTGGCACTGTGACAGTGTTATGCTAACCGCTACGCTACCGTGAGGACAGAGATCACTTCTACCGAGTATTCCATTAACTTTCTGGCCAGATTCGAGGACAGCTTTTTCATCAGACAGCCTGAGATCGTTCTGGGGCACTGCAGGAGAGGGTGAACTTCATCAGCTAGGACGTGTGATAGCACTCACGATGCAGAGATCTATGAATTTTTTGCCAGGGCTAGAGAATTGTGGTTGGTATTGCTATTGGTTATTACTGTCACGTGTACCAAGATACAATAAAAAGCTTTTGTTTTGCTTGCCATCCGGACAGATCATGCCATACATACGTACACTGAGGTAGTAAAAGAAAACAGAATGCAGAATATAGTATAGCAATTATAGAGAAAGTGCAGTGCAGGTAGACAAATAAAGTGCAAGGGCACAACAAGGTAGATTGGTTATGAGGAGAAGCTGGCAAAACTGGGGTTGCTTTCTTTGGAATGAAGAGAAGGAATTTAATTGAGGTGCATTAGATGATGAGAGCTCGGGACAGCATTATTAGGAATAACTAATTTCTCAAACAACTTGAGGGGGACCAATGATTATGATTAATTGGTAGAAGGATTAATGGCAAATTGTGAAAATTCCTTTCCACTCAATGAGTGGTGAGGATCTGGAACTCACTGCCTGACTACTTGAAGAGCCATTTCCTTGTTAGCTATTGACTATGAGCTGGGAAGTGGGATTGTCCAATTTTGCCCAGTAGGATAAGATATCCTTATTAGCCACATGTACATCAAAACACAGTGAAATACATCTTTTGCGTAGAGTGTTCTGGGGCAGCCTGCAAGTGTCACCACGCTGCCCACAACTTCCTAACCTGTACAAACTCCTTACAGACAGCGGCCAGAATTGAACCTGGGTCGCTGGCTCTGTGAAGTGTTACGCTAACCGCTATACTACATGGATGGAATCTCCTCTTCCATGGAGCATGACTCCCCCACCAAGAGCTGGGAACATTAAATAATTATACACAGTCCTCATCTTGAGAAGAGGGTCGGAGGAACAGGAACCCTGGCTTAACCTCATCTCCTACCCTTCCCTCCTCCATACTTCCATAGCTACATTCAGCCAACAGTTCAATCTTCCTAGTCTGTGTCTTTAGTACCATGTAACAACACCAGCATTCACAGAGCCCATTCAGCCCATCCTACTCTGCTGGCTCTTTGAACTATTCATAGAGTCATAGCGTTATACAGCACAGAATAAGGCCTTTTGGCCCAACCCTTCCATGCCGACCAAGTTGCCTACCTGAGCTCGCCCCATTTGCCCACATCCCTCGAGACAAACTACTAGACAAAATATTTATTGCTGATCTATCACAGGAGTTTACTGATTCAAAGTTTATTTAGAATCATTACATGAGAACAAAATATATTATATAACATTTCAAAGATTGCAAAATAAAGGGTCTCTGTGTGAGATTCCTCATGTGTTTTGCAATGAAACCATATGCTTGTTCCTTATTGTACAGAATTATATGGAATTCTCAGCACAACAACTGGCCATTCAGACCGACTGTTATATGCCAGTATTTATCACTCAACTAGCAAACTTATTATGTCACTACTTGGATGTTGCTGTGTGAACATCAGCCGTTACAACATTTCCAAAGCATTCCATTTGCTTTGAAATGCATTCAGATGTTATAAAATTAAGAAAAGTGCTTTATCACTGCAGGTTCATGCTTTCTGCCAGTAGTTACACCACACAAGCTTACTTCCACCCCTTCATCTCAACAGCTTATACTCTTACTTACTAGTTTATTGCCGAGATTTGTTGCCTATAGTCAGCTTTCAATTTAAGTGCCATTAGATTTTTTCTTCAATGAACATGATATAGAACATTAAACACTTTTAATTGTAAACTAATTTCTTTGGCTAGAAACATGGAGTGTTGGATTTGAAACTTCAAACATACATTGAGTTACAGGTACAGACACCTGTTCATACATATCAATTTTAAAAGGATGCTCAACATACTAATCCTGTCTATTTTTTAAAGAAAGTTTATAGATAAATGCTAAGATATGAATCTAAATAGGGTTGTCCAAGTCACTATATCCACAATGTTGTCCTTAAATAGGCTCTCCTGTGCAGATTTCATTCTTCCAATAATCGCTAATAATTTGTCTTCCATGCATGGGTGGGTGGCTGACTCGGCCAGTTACTGTTTGAAAAGAAAGACAAAGATATTATTAAAATGAAATGGGTTGAAGTGTCATTTTTATCTCTGCGCTGATCTAATAAAATAGAACCTTTGTTTTATTATAAACACTTTTCCATTTCTGTCAGAAAGAACAGTTCCTGAAACCACTTTGATTACAGGGAACACACAGAGGTTGTCAATAACAGTGCACTGGTTTTATATAATCTGCTGCTGTGGATCATTAGAACTGGTCCTTGGGACTTAACAATGGGTGAGTGGATAATATGAGTCCTGTATACTTTGTTGTAATTTTGTGGCTTTGCTCATTGCAGAGTGCTGAGAAGTGGCCCTGTTGCCCTGCAGCTTCAAAGAGAGAAACCCGTCTCAACAGAAGAAAACAGGAGCAGGAGTAGGTCATTTGTCCCCTCAGTCCTCCCTGCCACTCAATATGGTCATGGCAGATTGGCCCTATCTTCTTCCATGAGTTCCCCACAGCTCTCGATCTTTCAAAAACCTGTCTACTTCCTCTTTAAATACATCCAATGACTTGCCTCTGGGATAGTGAATTCCAGAGATTCACCACTCTCTGAGCAGCTCGGTGTTAACTGACCACCTCCTAGTCCTCTAACTCTGTACCTCATTCAAGATTTTCCTAACGCCCACCTTTTTATGACTCCCAAGGACCGTACATGATTTAGTAAGATAACCACAATAAACTCTAAAGAATATGGATCTAACTTAGAAAAAATATAGAATTGCTTCAGTTGTGCTTTTTCAGAAATGCTAACCTCCTTCAATCATCTTCTCCTGTAGACATTAAAAATCCAAGCTTAACATTGCTGAACTATTGCTTTCTGATCTCTTTGCCATGTTGATGCTGTAGTATCCACATATGGCAAGGACTTGGGGTCCAAGTCCTATGACTTTGATTTCTCAATTAAAATTGAATCGGCTTGAATAATAGAAATCTCGAGGCAGTATGTATGATCAAATGAATATACATACTGCCCTTTGAAGTTATATATGATTGGTTTATATTTTCACGTCTCACCATGAGGAATGAAATGACATTACTCACCCCCTAAGGCAATGTTCAGTTAAAATAATCAGAACCCACGAATTAGATTTTGAAGCCAATTCATTATTGTACTGCTGATAATTCTATACACAGCAAGCACCTATGATCTACAATGAGGCAACTGAGTGGACACTTTCTGTTAAGTGGTGGTTAGAACCTAGAAAAGTGCAGCACAGGAACAGGCCCTTTGGCCCACAATGTTGTGCTGAACTAATTAAACTAGTAATTAAATGCCTAACTAAACTAGTCCCTTCTGCCTTCACACTGTCCATACCCCTTCATTCTCTGCATATTCATTTGCCTATCCAAGAGCCCCTTGAACACCTGTATTATATTTGCCTGCACCACCACCCCTGGTAGTGCATTCCGGGCACCCGCCACTCTGTATAGAAAACCTGCCCCACATATCTCCTTTGAAATTACCCCCTCTCACCTTAAATGCATGCCCTCTGGTATTAGGAATTTCGACCCTGGGAAAAAGATACCGCTGTATTTATGCCTCTCATAATCTTATTAATCTCTATCAGGTCTCCCCTCAGTCTCCACCTCGCCAGAGAAAAGAACTTGTTTGTCTAACCTGTACTTAGCACATGACCTCTAACCCAGGCAGCATCCTGGTCAACTTCTTCTGCACCTTCTCCAAAGCCTCCACAACCTTCCTATAATGGGGCAACCAGAACTGAATGCAGTACTACAGATGCGGCCTAACCAGAGTTTTATAAAGCTGAAACATAACTTCCCGACTCTTGAACTCAGTGCCTTAACTAATAAAGGAAATCATGCCGTACGCCTTCTTTACCACCCTATCGACCTGTGCAGCCACTTTTAAGGAGCTATGAACTTGGACCCAATGATCCTTCTGTAAATCAACACTGTTAAGGGTCTTGCCGGTAACAGTGCACCTTCCCTTGGTTGAGGATGTATATTGGCCCAGAACCCTTCTAATAGCACTGTGGTATCTTTGAGAGAGTGAAATGTGCTTGGATTTAATGTCTTACCAAAATATGATTCAAAATACACAAAATATTTTAGGGATAAAAAACTCTTATGTTGCCTTACCTCCTTTGAATCTCATGGTACACCATATGTCCTTCATTCTCACTAACCATCTTCATCTCTTGCTCAGATAGACTCAGTAACTGTGAACCAGTGAGAATCCCCAAAGACCTCACTGTACTGTGGGAAGAGAATAAGAAACCTGTGATGAATGTTATGTTTGTTCTTCATTAAGAGACAAAACTTGGTATGGGTTTTAACTTCTGAATTCTTTAATATAACACAAAAAAAAGTTACTGCATCTTAGTTATACAGGTGCTTCTCCAGGCTGCAACACAGAGAGTCTGTTAACTCATCCTGTTTGTTTACTCAGCTTGCTTACTTACTCACAGTCACTTCCTGGACCCCTTGCATTGCCTACTGGGAACTGTAGTTCTTTATTGTAACTACATAACAACACAAAATAACACATCTATGAGTACATTTCCAATGGAGAGAAGACTAGACCTCAGCAAGGAATGCTTCTGATGTAGGGTGATGATTATGCCAGGTACTGTTAGCACTCAGGTGAGGAGCAAGCATTGCTATAGGTGATTGAAAATCAAAAAAACATTGCAGATGCCGGAAATCTGAAATAAAAACAGAAAATTCTGGAAATCCTCAGCAGGTCATGCAACTTTGGAAAAAGAAAAAGAATTGTTTAAGGAGACACAAGAGATTGCAATTGTTGGAATCTGCAGCAAAAGAAAACCAACTGTTGAAGGAACTTAGCTGGTCAGGCAGCATCCATGGAAGGAAAAGGAGAGATGTTTCAGGTTGAGAGCGTCCAATCCAGATGAAGGGTCTTGACCCGAAACGTCGATGGTCTACTTCCATCCAATTAATGTTTCAGGTCTAGGAACCTTCATCAGAACTGGGAAGGAGAGAAAAACATGTTAGTCTTCAGAAGCACAGAAAGTAGGAGAGGGATAGGTAGAATAAACGAATATCTCGGATGGGGCGCGACCAAGAAGATTAGTGCGACAGAATAGCATTTAGAAGCACAGTAGTCTTCTTTGTCTGATCAATGTGTTATTAATAGCAAAGTTGTGGGACATGCTCAGCAAACCAGACTAAATGAACAGCAAAAGAAAAGACTGAGCCAAAATGATGGCAGACAGAAGAGACCAGTTCTGATACAGACGGAAAGAAAGTGAGAGTTACCTGGAGAATTCGATATTGAGAACAGAAGTCTGCAACTTAGTTCCAACCATCCATCCCCCCACCTCTCCTTTCCTGACAACTATCTCATTTTTCTCACTTCCCTAGTTCTGATGGAGAGTACCGGACTCTTTCCACAGATGTTACCCACCCTGCTGAGTGTTTCCAGCATTTTCCATCTGCAGATTTTGTTTGATTTTCTTTACAGAGAGAGTTGTAAGAGCTTGAGGTGATTGGCTTAGCTGCATTCAAGATGAAGCTAGATAAAGGCACGAGAGAGTACAGACCAGGAAGTACACTGATGGGGTAGATTAAATGGTGTGGCAGGAAGAGTTAGACCAGTTGTAACAAAGCAGCAATGGTCCAGAAGGCATTGAAGGCTTGTCTGTAGTTCCATAGGCAACCAGCAATGGGGACATCTGCACACTCTGAACTTCTGTGCCTGCACACTGGGAATTGGGAATGCACTGGATGTCTGGGACACACAGATCTATCCTCTCGCCCTGATCCTGGACTCCCCTTGAACTCAGCAGTGTTGCTGAGCATCGGAGATATTTAGTCACCGTGAACAGGCCCTCTTAACATCAGACTGAGGTGTATGTGGCCTTCTCATTGCTCACGCCTATCTCTGCTTCATAGTCATTGGCAGTCATGTGGCTGTGAAAGGTTAGTGTGGCCGTGGAGCATGCTGGGGGCCATCATCTAACATGGGGCTTGTCAAATACTATATGTACCGAGCCCAATATGTACCATCTGAGGAGAAACATAGTTCCGTTGCTAGTTCTTGAATGAGATGAGATGCAAGCAAGCTTGCAATCCACATGCTAGGCTTTTGTTTGATACCGAAGACAATATTCCTCCCTGGGAATAAATTGGCCATGGGGGAGGGGTTGGAGGGAGGCAAGGAATTCATCTCTCAAATCCAAGCTTGGAATCAAATTTTCCTAGACTTTTCCTCAAGTGTTCGGCTAACATTGAGTCCAGCCCAGAAGATCTCTCTGAAGAACTGTTTCCCACATCAGTCACCATTCAAGGGGCAAATCTGTCACTTAAAGGTTACCTACTATTTCACAATGGATGCGTAGAGTTGGCAGGGAGCGACTGGGGCTTTGTCCAAAGTAATTGGTAGTTTTGGACTATCTGCCCTAGACCAAAAGCGGCCGGTTAGAAAGTGATCGAATCCAGAGGGCAGCACAATCCTTCCTTACCTGTTGGAAAAGCCTTTGTCCTGGAGCCACGCTGTCACTTCACTAGGCGTGGAGCGCATTGTCAGCTGAGGAGAGTGAGCTTTGGAGTGGTATGGG
>JARFYF010065482.1:0-13708 GCA_030265395.1 Rhina ancylostomus | reverse complement strand
CCTGACTCCAGTCTTGTACCAGTGTGCTGCATTTGGGTTCTCTGTGAGCTTGCTCTTTGCTCAACATTGTGACATCAGCATTCTCTGCCTTTGTTTCAGAACTGCAGCATTTGCAGTTTCTTGATTTTCATGCACCAGTGCATGTCTGTATCCATTTCAATTGCTCACCTGTATGGATTAAAAACAATTAAATTGGATCAAATTGATACAGAAATTTAGTACTGTGTTCAGTTTAGCATCTCTATCTCTTTGTTCCTGTGGGATTGAGGATACTTGCTTCCAGTCCAGTATTGCATGTGCTGAGGTAACCAAAGAACACACTCTGGGTTCTGCAGACCATCCCAGATGGACAGGAAATGCTTGACAGGATGGGTAGGTGGATAGTTTATGGAGTAATATGTTCCTTCTGCCATTTATGTTGGGCTTCCATATGCTCCCATACAATGGATTTGAGGTCCTTTGTTCCATCCCAACTGCTGCTTCTCCATTTAAAGCAGTCATGGGTTGGGGATTCTGCAGCCTCACTGGGGATGTCAAGGAGGCTTTGAGAACATCCTTGAATGTTTTTCTGTGCCCATGTCATAATCTTTTCCCATGACAACTCAAAATGGTGTTGGGCATGTCAAAAATACAGGCTGCTCAGGAGAGCTAACTGAATGTCAATAGGGCCTCCATACTTGGGATGTTGGCCTGGGGGAAGACACTGGCATTGGTTCACTTATTCTTCCAGTTGATTTGGGGGACCTGGCAGTGGTGGTATCTCTCCCGTGCCTTGTGCCTGCTGTAGGTACTTCAAGTCTCAGGAGCATATGGAGGGCAGAAATCATTACTGTTCAGTAGGCCACCAGTCTTGCACTGGGTTTGAGGTTTGGATCTTCAAGCACCCTTTTCCTCAGTTAGCGAAAGGTTGTGTTGGAGCACGGGAGATAATGTTAAATGTGAAGGTATTATTTAGTAATTTACATAAAGCAGCCGTGTCTCTAGTATTTTGATTCATATGAAGTGTAGAAATTCATTTTCATAAGCACATATTACAAAGAAACTCGAGCCTAAACGCCATAATTACATTTGAAATTAATATGTTCAACTTAAAGTAAAATAATGATATCGAATGTTTACTCTTTAAATGTTCATTTTAATTGTAGAACTACATAGAAATACACAGGAGAGAACAAAACGGATACACCCTGTACCAAAGAGACCACCATGAAATGCTAAGTATTTTTCTTTGGTCTTGCCGGATTATTCACGCGATGTAATTATTGGAAACTAATCAAATTCTTGCCTTTACACCCGAACCCGAATGCTAAAATTGTTTTCGTTCCAACAAAGATTTGCTTCGCGAATTCTGCGTCTAGTTATTGAAAACAACATTTGCTGACATTCGTTTTCTCTGCACATTGTTTGATTGACACATTTAACAAAAAATGCCAATCAAGGAGTTTTCAGTATAATACCTTTGTAGGTAAGTATGGAATGAGACTTCGGTTTATTCCAAATTTAGGGAGGTGACTGGATAAAAGCTCCAAAATAAAAAGGAACACAAGCACTTTTTTTTCTGTTTCGAAGTCCCTCATTCATACTTGTAAAACACGGTAAAGCAGGTTTAGATGGATATACAACAGGTTAGTGATAAACCATATGTTCCAATTGAACAGCCAATCGGGCATTTGCTTCTCTTGGTAAATATCCAACTAACCTGGAGCAGCCGCTCATTTGTTGCCATGGTTGCACTGCAGTAAACATTTGGTTGAGTGCAAATCCATGGATCCAGTACGCTTTCAGCATTGTTCTGTCACAGAATTTGATTCGGAACGTGAAGTTGCTGGTACGATATGACTGTCACTCCCCCCAGAAAACAATTAAACGGCTGCAGGGGGCGAGATCAGGCTGGATCCCAAGCGATAAACACCTCGCCAGCAATGGCATCATTGTATTTCCAACTTCACGACCTTGGCTATTCGTTGCAATTTAAAATGTACGGTGTCTCAAGATTTTCAAGTTTAGACACCGACCTCGATACAGATTTCTAGACGAGGTTTTCATTGGTTTACTAACATAATTGTTATTTTGTTATTTTCATTTCCTGTCAGTTAAAAGCCCGTGTGTTTGGTAATTCCTAATTATGCCTTTAAATATAGTCCGCACTAACCTTATAATCAGGTGGAAATTATTTCTCGATAAGTTTTCAGCAGTTATTTTTAAATGTGCGACCATTACATATTACACATCTATAGAGAAAGCTAGGAGTTGGTGGTCCCATTGCAAAGCTGATGAGGGTACTTGGTAATAAACCAATACAGAACACCACTAAGTTAACCATATAAAAATAGTCTGGAATGTATTCAGGAAAATAATCTAATCTCAAGGCTCAAATCAACTATGAACCAGTTGAGCAATATTTTTGTGTTTTGTGATACCCCTTGATCAGTTAATTGACTTGTAATTGTTCTCATGTTTTTGTCATTCTATGTGAATGTGGTAAGTCTTGGTTAAGTATCATACCATATATACCACAGGAAATACATTTCCAATTTACAAGGTATCAGTGTGCTTAATTGCTTATAAACCTGCACCTTGACAATGACAAGCTGCATAGGAAATTCTCCAAAAATAGAAATAAGACCTCACACAAATATAATTATTAAAAATTGTGTGTGTTAGAGTGTGTATGTTTACTTTATACAAGAACATTTCCTGTGGAAATGTACATTGGAGAGTTTGGACTATATGTGGACTTTTGAGTGAAGCGATATTTGAAGACATGGAATAATTAGTTCTGAGAATGCAAAATGTAATCTCTTTATTTACTGAGAAGTCAAATATTCTTATTCAGGCTTTGGCACGTGGATTTGGAATATTTATAATTAAAAGCACAACAGACTAGTGTCATTTCACAGCATGGGACTAATTCAGTGCAAGTGATGTAGCTAAGATATTGTATTCGCTTTGCCTACCCTGACTCTGAATCTTAAATGATGTTGGCTAATGCTAGGTTGCCATTTACATGAAGAAACTGTGGACTTTGGCATGTGAGATTCTGGCACTCCTTATTTTATGCATAATGGTAGAAGTGGTCATTGCTGATGTCACAGTTCTGATATTTCATACAGGCATTTTTGCCCAGTGTCACAGTCTCTGGAATTTAGGTAGATCCTCAAGGTTTACCATCTGGACACCAGTTTGCAAGAACAACATCTCTGGTGGTATGCTTAAAAAAGGAAGATTAGCACAGTTCATTCTCCTGCAACCTTTATACTCTAAAAGTCTCAGACATAAAAGCATCTTCCTTGATTAAAACTTCCCCCACCAAAGTTCCATTACTTCCTTCTGAGTCCAACTTTTCATTTATAACATATTCTAATAAATTCTGTTACTCGAGGAGCCCTATATAAATGTAAAATCTAAATAATTTGTCATTTTCTAGTGTAGCATCTTTCATATCAATGTAGAAATGGTGGTAGCACCAAGCAGAATCCAAATTAGAAGTAAACCAGAGAGATAAATTTTAGGAAAATACATTCCAGGCACAGAGAGTTACCCAACATAAACAGAAATTGGGAATTTTAGCATCGAGGTCATCAGATTATTCCTAATTTGCCATCCATTAATTTTAATGAAAGGAAAATCCTATGGGGCTTACTAACCTCCATGCCTGAATTGCCAATATCCTTTGGTGTGCAAATGTTTTGAATTTTCACAAGAAAATAATCCATAACTGCCTTGAATAAACTGAACTTCCAATTTGTCAAAGAGGGTGGGGTAATTGCCAGGATAAAATTAAACCACATAAAAAGACAAGCAGAAATTTCCAAAAGCCACACAAAATAACACAGCACTTATTCAGCTGACAAGATGCTCTTAGAATTAAGATGTTACTTAAACCAATAAAGTGTAACTTTAAGTATAATTATTGGATAAAATTCATTGAAGTCTTTTTGTCACCCAAGAATGTGAATTAAAATATATGTAAGGATATATAGAAAGTAAGGAATTAAACAAAAAAAACTTAACTGTATCATAACACTGAAACTTCTCAAATGGCATTTACAACTAGAGTGAATTCTTAGTTTGGGAATGGTGTAGAACAAGCAATAGCAAGGCAACCCTATCATGTACACCATCCAATTAAAAAAAAATGTTGGGGTATATATCATACACCAGACTTACCACTGCCATTTTACCTTCCTAAAAAAGTTGCAAGTATTACCAGCAATGGTTGCAATTTTGTCCAGAATCCTAGACAAAGGTGCTGCTATTCTTCAAATATGTCATGGGATCTTTACCATTCACCTGAACAGGACCTTTCATCCTAAGAATGGTGGGAGTGTTAAAAATAATAAGGCATTTTTCATTGTACTGCACTGGAATTCACTATATTGGAGTTTTATTTTATTAGTGAAATTCTTGCACAAAAATATAGGAAATCCAACCCTCCTCCCTCAGATAATGCAAGTCAAAGACCCCTTCCCCTCCTGTATTCAACCATCCAATCAGTCTGAGGGTGGAATACCCAACCCTACATCCATACCACCCACTGCTCTTCCCCATCACCCAACAACAAGTGTGAATAGATCAAATATTTTGCCTGCAAAGTATCAACTGTCTTTGATGCTTCATCCTTTTTCTCCCTTACTATGCTTATTCAATTTTCAGCCCCATTCCTACCTCAGTCTGAATCCCTGTCTCTCATTAATTTCCTCTATGAAACCTTCAAGCTTATTTTATACAAGATTCCCTTCCACCTTGACTCAATCCCTACAAGCCTTTAGCCAACCCTCTTTATCCCCCTGCGACCATGAAATAGCAAGTGATATGCTCTCCTCAGATACTGTCCTTGTTCCTTTCACAGTTATCAGCATCTTCACTGATCCCTTTCAATATTTTTTTCCAGAATATGAAATACTCTCTGTTCATGTTAACTATTTCACAAATTCCCACCTCCCTTCTTTTTCCAAGGTCTGTAAAGGAACTAGAACATGCCAGCTCTCTGATAATTCCTGTATGAATCCATCTTTCTGTTCTGTCCAGAATACCAGAAGAATGATAGCTAAGGTCACAAATGTTATTGTCTGTGACCTTGGTGCATTTTTTCACCTTGTCTCTTCCAGTTCCCTCTGGAGTTTTTGATACAATCACACCATCTTCCTCTGATACTACTCAGTTGCTCACACATCAGAATAAGCACACTCAGTTTTAATGATCCATGACCTTAGCTTAAACTGAGTTTCAGCAAAGGTTCTGGGGTGGGAAAATAATTCTCTAACTGATCCATGCCAATTTCTACAAGGTAAAGATTAAGGTTTCTCTGTAGGATTGTGTCCAAAAGCAAATGCAAACTATGATCTATTTTCAAGCTCAAATTTGGTAACATTTTAACAAATTGTGTAAAGCTATTTAAAATACTGAAGTAGGTGGGGTATTTCTTATTGGTATTAACTTCATAAGTGCTCTAATGTGGTCTCTTTCAGCTAGTTTCATAGATCATAAAACATGCCATTTATGAAGCCAGGGATGTCACATTCTCTGTTCTGCTGAATCTGTTGCTGAAGCTCTCGTTGTTACCTTTGTTAGTTCTAAACATTCCTGGTGCTGTCCCTTATTCTATCAAAACACTGTTGCCCATCTTTGCTCTATTTACCCATCATCTTTGCACTTGCTGACCTACAATGCTTTATTTTAAAATGTTCACCCACGTTTTTAATTCTAAACATATATAATCTCATGAGGTAACTGTGTTTCTCTAGTCCCACAATTTAATTACTGCGCCATTGACATTCACTCTGTTAGTCTGCTAAGGCCCAAAGCTCTGGAATCCTCTCCAGAAACCTGTCTGCTTCTTTCCATTTTTACCTCTCTTTCTTCCTTAAATGTACTGCTGTAATATCTGCTCCAATATCACCTTCTCTGCTTCAAATTCTGCTTGATTATGCTCTAGTGAAGTGGCTTGGGACATTTTACTGCACTAAATGCAAGTTGTTTTTGCTGAATAATGGATGATAAGTTCTTATTAACATAAGCACGAAATTTCAATAATTGGTTGCATAACATAAATATTATGCCTCTTTCTGAACTAAATGTGTAACATCTCATTGAGTTAACAGTTATCCCGAGAAAATGTAATAAGAATATTTACATGGGATTGTTATGGATAAATCAAAATATACCAAAAAATGTTATTTTATGTTACATGTTTGTATTTCTCCACATCTGTTATGACATGTGCACTTATATCAAAAGAAAAATGCAGTCCATTTCATCTCTAAGACTTCAGACATGTCAGTTCCCTAGAGATCTTATCACTTGGTGCTGGGCTGTGCAACAAGCATCATTTGAAATTCAGATCATTCACAAACTAGCACAGCACTGTGAGGCATTGAATGTAACTATGACCAATAAATAATGGAACTCCTGTGAACTGTTTATTGGATATCCTCTCTTTCTGAACCACTATGACAATTAATGCATTATGTGTGACCTCTCTGGATTTTCATTATAACTATTATCAATTAGCACTTCTCTCTCACTATTGACAAATAATTAATATTTTGAACACTTTTGTAATATGTACTCAGTAGTTTTACAATTTGTAACTGTGTTTCCACAGTTATGTTTAGACAAAGGCTTCATCATGGATAAAATAAAATTTCCTCTTCTAAGATAGTCCCTGTTCAGTCCTGACTGCACATGTCCAGAGATCATATTGACTCAGGAAAACTAAATTTACTAAAACAAAAAGGGAGATTATCTACATCTACGAACTGACAAAAATTAGAAAATGTCACACCACCGATTTGTGAGTTTTCATCAATTTATTCTGGCCTCTAGAGAATTGATGCAGAAAATCTACCCTATTAAAACTTCACAAGTGAAATACAAACTATCTGTCAAAGTAGCAACGTTACAACCGTGTGAGTTTAAAACAGTGCAAATGTTGGAAGTCTGATTTGAAAACAAAAAAGGTTAGAATTTCACACAGATGTCTCAGGATCTGTAAAGACAAAGACGTAATAGTTTAGCTCCCGAAAGCAGAAATTGCAAATGATGGAATTCTAAGTAATTTCTAAGGAAGTATATAAACTCAAGACAGAATAAGCTGTCTTTTGTCTGTGGATTATCCTTTTATTTTGTTTTGTTTTAATGGATTGGAAAAAAGAAGCAAAGTTTATAGTGCCTTTCACTTCCATTCAGGATAGCTGAAAGTCCCTTTGTCTTCTTCAAAGGCCCTCCTTGGGTTGGGGATAACTTGCTTCCATTCCATTTCTCTGTGTTCTGTATCTCTGGTGTTCCTTGACATCTTTATCTCCTCCTACATGTTGGAGAAGAGAAGAGACGTGGAATTTCTAACAGAAATTACTATCTATTAAGTCTTAGAATTTCAGCAATTAAATTGCATCATGTGATCCCAAGGTCTTCTTGATTTTCAATTAACATATGACCTTTTCAACCTCTCACAGTTCTAGGGTGGTGGTGAGGCTGGATTGGATAGTTTGCTGTGGGACGAAGCCAGGGACACTCATGTCGAGGACAGAGTCATGGTTCACTATTTCTTAGAAATGCTCCTTGCAGCAGGCATGATTGCCTCTCCATGCTTAATACACTTTCCTTCATTCTTGTCTCTCAGCAGGGGGTGAGGGGAAAAGGAGTGGGCCTGGATGTTTGAGGAGTATCAGTCATGACAGCACTGAAGTACCTGTGTATGCCTTGGCTCTCAGTGAGTTGCTGGACATCCTGCACTCTTTCCAACCACTGACGGTTCCACAGGTAAAGGATTTTTCTTGGTCAGCATGGAGCACTGTTTCATTTTCCTTGAGACATGATGGAGTTTCAAATTAAAGAATGCTTTACAATTATTAATAATTAATATTGGATTTCCTGGCATTCTCATCAGTTCTGGTGCTCTTTTGGTAAAGAACCAAGAGGTTCTTCATGATAGACTTCAGGGCAGTCCAAGCCTTTTGGATGCCTTGTGGCTTCTGTTGGGAATCATCAGGTTGTCTGCAAGACACTATCAGAAAAGACCTTTCTTCCTTGGATTTGAAAGTATTTGACAACCAATAAGTGTAGTCACTGTTATATGGAAGGAATTTCTGCAGTCAATCTGTATACACCAAGGTGCCCCTGACAGAAGTATCCAGATAATCAATTTTGATAATTGTACTTGAGACATAGGCATCAGCAAGGACACCAAGGGTAATTCCCCTGCCCTCCTCCAAAATAATGCCACAAAAGTTTTGCTTAATGTCTGAGAGAGCAGATTGATTCACAATTTAACATGTCATCCTACAGTGCATCATATTTTCAATATTGTGCCGGAGTGTCAGTTTAAGTTTTTGTGCTCTGGGTGCGACTTGATATTAGTCTCAGAAATTCGAGTCCTACTGTTAGCTGATGCCTGCCATCCGACTCATATCCTATCTGGACAGAGACACTGGAACTGATTTTGACATATAGTCTCCAGTTGAAAAATTCTGCTTTTTTCATATTTAAGATAGAGCTTTCTGATTTTACCAAAGTTATTTCTTTAATATTAACTTCTGATGTTTAAATCCTATCAATTTTATTTTGACAAATAGCAATAGAGGAACAAAATCACACTGAAGCATCTTGAAATAAGTTTGAGAAAGGCACTAAAGACAGTATATGTTAATCATGACACGTGAAAGTGTGTCAGTAAATGGACATGGTGATAAGGTGACATTACACCATCACAGCTGACAACAAAATGGTTCATGCTTTTCAGTGTCCGGTTTCTAATAGGTTCGCTTTTTAATTTGGAGAGGGTATAGATTCATTTGGAAGTATTCTTGCCAGTTTCCATCATGAAGTAACTAGTTTGAAATATTCTAAAGCTCTAATATTTGGTGTACTTATACATGGATAAAAACTTTACCTGGAGTATCTGACATCTCAAAGACAATAGGCAGTGAAATTCATCTTATCAATATTCAGACTGACATCACAAAAGGGTGGGTTACTGTGGCATTGATGCCTTGGACCAATTTATTCCTCAGCTGGAAAAAATCACTGACAAAGGCCTTACTAATATCACTGCTGCAGAACATTAGTTGACAAACTTCCCCAGCATTTTTACAACTTAAACCTAACTTATTTTCTTACTTTCCCAGATCTGATAAAGGGTCTTCAACCCAAAACGTTAACTTTGTATCTCTCTCCACAGATGCTTGGAGTATTTCCAGCATTTTGTGATTTTGTTTGTGAAAGTCATGGTTGTATAGCAGAGAAATAGGCCCTTCAGCCCAACTCATCCATACAAACCAAGTTGTCTACCTGAACTTGTCCCATTTTCCTGTGTCTGGCCCATATCCCTCTATCCAACTGCCTGATCTAAATGTCTTTTATATGCTACTATTGTACCCACCTCTACCACCTCCTCTGGTAGCTCGTTCCATATACCCATCACCCTCAATGTGAAAAAGTTGGCCCTCAGGTCCCTTCTAAATCCTTCCCTCTCACCTTAAACCTATGCCCTCAAGTTTTAGACTCCACTACCCTGGGAGATAGACTGTGATCATTCACCTTATCAATGCCCCTCATGATTTTATATATTTCTGTAAGATCACCCTCAGCCTCCTACGCTCCAAGGAAAAAAGCCCCCGCCCATCCAGTCTCTCCTTATAACTCAAGCCCTCCAGTCCTAGTGACATCTAAGATTGGGACCAGACACGAAGTGATGATAATATTTTCATTGTACCTGATGACAACCTATTCACACAATTCTGTCATACAATATGAGTTAGAAAGCAGTTATTGAAGTGAAGCAGACTGATGCTGAATTATGCCAAAAACATGTCCACAGATGTTGAATGCCATCTCAAGCACTTATGACATACAGGTGCATTAATGCTCCAGCTATTGGGATGGTAATCAGAAGAATTACAAGAAAATGAAGCAGAGTGCAATACAGAGTTTGCTCAGAAAAGAAAGCAATCTGGTTGCAGGTACTGGAATAAAAATTTTGTGTCCAGAATATTTATACAGCTCAGGAAATCAAATGCACAGTTGAGGACTGAGATGGTCTCCATTTGTGGCTCAGAATATAATCATTGGCTTGGACTTCATGGTTTTACTATTAGTATTCACCATAAATACTCTCTAAAATTGATGGTGCAAACGTAAGATTCCATGCATGCATTGTTTAGAATGGAAATCCTAAAGCTGCTGTCAGTGATTCAGTCCTTTCCTCCACAGGTGGTGCTGTTTTGCAACCTCCTCCTCTTTAGTTGAATTGACATGAAATGATAGAATTCAACCCCACTGTAAAATAGCAGGAAGATGTTGTGATTTGATAAAAGAGATTTAAATGAGCTTTTATTGGCATACTCAGCCGTAACCATTACCTGGAAAAATCTCTGGCTTTATAAAATGTGTAGATTGGAATTCTTTCAGATAAATATTTTGAAATATCTTTTAGATTTTGAAGCATATATTTTCATTGTTGGTATTTTTATGATATTTCAGCTTCTATCTCAATCAAGTGTTTAACTTCTAAATGTTAGTTAATGCTCTGTGAATTGTCCAAAACATTAATTAGGTATTCAGTCAGTGAGAATGCTATTATGTGATTGGCTGCTTGGACATTTTGATGAAATCACAGCAGTAGGACAAACATAATCCTTTAGAATTGATGCCTGACAACAACCAAGGTCAGAAAAGTGTAGGATGCACTAGAAAGAGATCACTGTGTATTTGTGGGCAGTTTTCTCTGAGGCTATCAATGAATGCCATTGCTTCACTGCTGACTTCAAAATCCTGGTCACAGTTTAAAGTGATGTTTTGCAGAGCATGAGAAAGACGAAGAGCTGCTTATGCAAAGGGAAGCTGGGTTAACTATAAGTAGGTACTCTCTAGGAGAAATTGTTGGTTGTTTCTTACAGTAGCAAAAGTGTCTGTCAAATGCACAGCTGGAGTACTGCGATAAGATAAGATAAAATATATTTATTTGTACATCAAAACATACAGTGAAATACTTCTTTTGCATAGAGTGCTCTGGGGGCCGCCTGCAAGTGTCACCACACTTCCGGTGCCAACACAGCATGCCCACCACTTCCTAACCTGTACATCTTTGAAATGTGGGAGGAAACTGAAGCACCCAGAGGAAACCCACACAGACAAGAGGAGAATGTACAAACTCCTTACAGTGGGCAGAATTGAACCCAGGTCACTGTCACTATAATAGTGTTACAAGAACCGCTATACTACCGTGCCTGCCCTTCCCTCTCACCTTAAACCTATGCCCTCTAGTTTTAGACTCCCCAACATTGGGAAAAGGAATGTGACCATCCACTTTGTCTATGCCCCTCAGCCTCCTTCGCTCCAGGAAAACAGTCCCAGGCTATCCAGTCTCGCCTTATAACTCAAGCCCTCGAGTCCCAGCAACATCTTTGTGAAACTTTTCTGCACCCTGTCTAGCTTATTCACATCCTTCTGAAGTAGAGCGACCAGAACTGCACACAATATATCTTGTAGGCTGTAACATAACATCCCAAAGTTATTAGTTTATTATCAAACTACCAACTCTTCAAAATTAGTGTATTGGCTAATCAACAAAATAAGCAAAATGCATGAACAACCTGATTGGCTATGGGTTTGAAATAATGAAGGTAACTATTAATTATAGTCTTCAATCTGATGCTAATACTTTTGGTGGTGTTAATTTTTTTTTAAAGTTAACAAGGTATTCATTTTCAGTATAGTCTCTTCTGGCAACACATCAGTATAAACATGTTAATTATCAGATCTACAAGGTAAATAGTTTAATCTGAAAAGCTACCCAATTTTTTGAATTTTAATATCCTTTTTGCTGATTCTGTTTCACCTCAGAAAACAATAAATGCTAAAGGAATAATGCTAAGACAGAACTTTCAGGCAATTCAGAATAATCCTAAAGCAGAATTCAAAAGGAATTAAATGGTGGTTTTGTAAGCTTTTCACCTGAGGGAGAGTCAAACCCTTCTTTCCAAGTGCTGTAGGTTTTCACCTGGAGCTGGTTCCTCACACAAATTCATCTGCAGTGTTATGGGAACAATCTACTCTCATACATACTTATGTAGACAGATCAAAGTGTTTCTGATAGCTTCTTTCTCAAAGAGCTGCTTATCTAACTGCCAGAAATAAATTGCACACCTTGGATTCTTAAATATATCTTTAAAATGAATTGCTTTTGAAGCTTTTTCCACATGGTGAGAGCACCAGTACCTAAAATAAATATTAAATTTTTCTGTTGATCCACTGAAATAACTCAACTACTTAATTCAACCCTTCACCATTTTGGGTTTGGGCTTTACTCTCACTATACATAAGAATCTCAGTTAACAATTGCCACAGGCACCCACTTTCCTGCCAAGCACCCCCAGTGTTCTCTGCTCTTTTAAGACAAACTGGAAAGGCTAGTTATCTGAAATTGTGGAATTCATTGTTGATCCCTGAGGGCTGTAGACAGAAGATGAATATATTTTTCCTTGAGCTTGCATTGTTCCAACAAAGCTGGAGATGCACGGTGGGTTGGACATTATTTGTGAGAGAAGGGACAGGATTGGCAATTTGAGTTGATGACCTTTCACTTTGGAGGGTTGTCGATCTTGGGTGTTAATTCTGTTTTTCTCTCCCTGCTGGTGCTGCCTGACCTGCTGAGTGTTCCCAACATTTTACTGTTTTTGTTTCAGATTTCCAGTATTTGTGAAATTTGATTTTTTTTTAGCTTTTTAATTGGGCTGAGCAGTTGCCATAGCAAGCCATGATGTACCCAGATAGGATGCTTTCTATGGTACATCAATAGAAATTGGTGAAGGTCAAATGGGACATGCCAAATTTTTTTGCCTCTTGAGGAGGTAGAGGTGCTGGTGAGCTTTCTTGGCAATGATGTTTACATGGTTGGACCAGGACAGGCTATTGGTGATGTTCACTACTAGGAACTTGAAGCTCTTAACCCTCTCAACCTCATCACTGTTGATGTAGACAGGAGCATGTGCACCGCCCCCCTACCTGAAGTCAATGACCAGTTCTTCTGTTTTGCTGACATTGAGGAAAGGTTGTTGTCATGACACCATGTCATTAGGGCTCTTTTTCTCCTTCCTATACTCTGACTCAATGTTATTTGAGATACAGTCCACTATGGTGGTATCATCTGCAAACTTGTTAGATGGAGTTAGAATGGAATCTGGCCATGCAGCCATGAGTGTATAGGGAGTAGAGTGGAGGCTGAGGGTGTAGCATTGTGGAGCACCAGTGTTGAGAAAATTTGTGGCGGAGATGTTTGCTGCCTATCCTTACTGATTGCAGTCTGTTGGTCAGGAAGTCAAGGATCCATTTACAAAGGGAGGTGTTGAGGCCCAGGTGTCAGAGTTCGGAGATGAGTTTGCTTGGAACTATGGTATTGAAGGTGGAGCTGTAGTCAATAAACAATAGTCTAACGTAGGTGTCTTTACAGTCTAGCTGCTCCAGAGATGAGTGTAGAGTCAGGGAGATGGTTTCCACCATAGACCTGTTTCAGTGGTAGGCAAATTGCAGTGGGTCAAGGTTGTCTGGGAGGCTGGAGTTGATGTGTGCCATGACCAGCCTCTTGAAGCACTTCGTGATGATGGATGTCAGAGCCACCGGGTGGTAGTCACTAAGGCACGTTACCTTGTTTTTCCTAGGCACCAGGATGATAGTGGCCTTCTTGAAGCAGGTGTAAACCTCATATTGA
>JARFYF010065446.1:0-13789 GCA_030265395.1 Rhina ancylostomus | reverse complement strand
CCCTGATGGGGCTCAGGTGTGTATTGTTATCTAATCAGTCCAGCATGGAATCCATATGCTGGACAACAAGGCATTAAAGGACCCAAATTAAGGGCCGGAACTCAGAACCATGACAGTTACACTTCAGGCCTCGGGGATTTATCTACCTTAATGTGCCTTCAGACTGCCAGTAGCTGCTGTGTTGTAAAGTGGACATGTTCCCAAACATCACTCTTCGTTTCCTCTAATTCCTTCGCTCCTTACCTCATATTTAGCAGCAAGGATCTCACCATATGTCTCTTACCCTGCTGAAAGGATCTTCCAATCAACGTTTGTAAAGCAGGATTTCAATTTGTCGGTCCGTCCCATCTTTTTCCACAGCAGTTTTAAACTGAGGGAGTTATGTTCACTGTCGCAAAGCGCTCTCTCACTGACGACTCAGTCACTTGCCCAGTTTCATTTCACAGCAGGTTGGCGACTGTTGCCCGCACCTCATATATTGTTTGATCAAACTTCCCTGAAGCGGTTAATAATGTTCACCTCATCCAATCTGTTTGTACTGTGGCAGTCGCAGTCAATGTGAGGGAAGTTTGAATCAGCTGATATTATTATCCCATATTTCTTACTGATATCTGGGATCACCCGTCAGATTTGTTCCGGTAATTCCCTCCAACAGCTGGAGGCCCAACCATTCATTATCATCAAAGTGATCATCCGACTTAAAGTGTCCCAGATGCATCCACACAGACTCACTGGGCACTTCCGCAAGAATATCCTCTCTAAGTACAGCTGTAATGTTAATCGTCGTTAGAAAATCAACTTCGATTCTTCTCATACTGTTGTGGGTTACCGAAATATAAAAATGATCAGGAGACGCCGAAGTTTCCTCAAGAAGTTAAACTTTTATTTGCAAACAAAAGCTGTGACAGACAGACAAGCAAACATCAGTTACTGCTCTCTCTGACTGCCCCCGAGATCAGCTCACGGGCCTTTTTTATACCTTTTTCATGGCTCAATTGAACTTTCACAATTCATCATGTTCTCTCGTATCTTCACAATCGCATCCTTCAACCATTTGCTCATTTTTCAACTATTTGCTCATCCTTGTCATACGTGTTTTCCTGGGTTAGTTAGGGGGTCCCAATTATTTATAAGCATTCGACACTAAACTACAATGCTATCAGCTATTGACAATACGACGCTTATTAGTTACAAGGCTATCAGGAGTAAAACATCAAAATGTGTCACTATTGGTTATGTGTCCTGAAACATACTGGCACCAAAAATTCTCTTTTATCAAAATTTTCAGCTCCAGAACTACTAGAAAACAGCCATAAAATCATTAGTCGCAGTGGCCTTAACAGCCATTAGCTGCACAATAAATCACCAGTGCCTTACTGGGAATGTGCTGACCATTGCTACATGTTCCCCGCACTTGGGCTCGAGACAAAAGAGGCCCAGCGGTCATCTTAAGAAGGTCAGAAGCCATCATAAGGACACCAGCAACCATCTTTAACACAGAGCAGACTATCAATAAAAATATGTACAGTCTCTATTTTCTATATTCTATATTTCCCCCTTTGAGACCTAATTGTCTCACATAGAGAGGGAATTCAAGGGGCACGACACACAAAGACTAAAGCCAATCATCACAAAACGGATATAATGTACTTTTCGTGCATAAGTCCCATGAATTCACTCTACATGTCCTGAACCAGAGGGCAAAAACCACATCTCTCAGTAACGGAGACGGGAAAAAAAGACCCCGTGGCCCTCACAATCTATTCCCAACATAAGCAATAGTTGACATCCTCATTTGGCACATCCCTCTGAGTCAGATCATGTAAGTACGTTGTTGCAACTTCCTTGTCCATGGGCTTTGACCCAGCCCTTGCCGGAAGCATCGAGAACTGTTTCACTGTGGCACACACTAGAAGGGACTTAAAAAGTGGGGAACAAAGCACAAAAATTAGTACAAAAATAAGCAATACTATATCCACAACCATTGCAATTTTGGTTAACCAGACTCCCCCTTTGCACAATCGTCTAGCCCATGTGCCTCTGAAATGAGGGTGGTCAGTAAAGGGGTGGGTGCTGCCAACAAACCGTCATCCGTGCTCCACAGGCCTTCCTGGTTCCGTTTCGCTCTTCTTTGTCTCCACATTGTTTGTTCTGCTCGAGTTGCCTGACCTTATATTTCAATTCTGCCCTCCGTCATGTGTTCTGGGTCCAGGGTTACCTGAGGTGCAATAACAGCCGAATAACATCCAGAGGTTTTCCTGGCTGCTTCATCCGTACCCTTTGTCACCATGTCATTTCCCTTCTTATGTACCTGACACTTTATATTAGCCAATGCTCTGAGTTCCATCATTGCTGTTGTAAAGTCTAAAATCTGCTGACAATGTTGTCTAAGGTCCCCATTGCCTTTCTTAAAACCTCTTTACTCCCATACTGCTCCAAACAGATGACATACTCCATGAGCATATGCTGAATCTGTATGGATACAAACTTTCTCAGACTCTATCATCTCGCATGCTGCTGTCAAAACCTTAATCTCTGCTAATTGGGCTAAACAGGGTTGCGGACAAGCTTCCAGCGAACTGTTTTAAACTGAGACTGATCCTGTCGCATCACTGATTTCCATCGTGGTCCCTGTAGCAGGAGCCATCCACAAACAAAACCTTTTTATCTTCCTCATCCAATGGTTCTGACTGTCAGTCTGCTCTTAATTGGGAAAATATCATCGTCTCCCTCACACACTTATGGTGCTCTTCTTCATAACCCAGTGGAACATAGTCAACTGTATTATTGTTGTACACCTTTGTATGGTTATATCTGGGAAGGTCAATAACATCCGAAACGCAACTACCCGAGCTGGTGTCCGTACAAACTTTCCCTTTACCAATAACTCTACTACCTTATGTAGCGTGGACAGAATTACACGATAGCCCATGGTCACAGATGAAGGTTTCTCATAAGCAGAGTGCAATGCTACCAGTCCCTGATAACAGGGTGGATATCCCTGGGCCACCTCATCCAGTCTCGCACTGCAGTCTGCTATTGGCTGTTTGGTTCTCCCTATTCCTGTCTCCTGTGTCAGTACCGCTGCAACACAACCTTCGCATCTGTTCCACACATAAAGATGAAAGACCTTTTCATAATCAGGCAAGACGAGCGCTGGGGCTGACTGCAATTCTTGCTCAAGAGAGTTAAAAGCTATTCTGCCGCCTCATTCCACTGCAAAACACCTTTCTGGTCTGTATGTCCAGCTTCCTTCATCATTTTCCTCAATGGTGTCACAATTTCAGCATATTCTCCAATCCAGTCTGAACTATATCCCGCCATTCGCAAAAATATCATCATCTGTCCTGCTGTGTGAGGTCCAGGAGCTTTAGATATTGCTGCAATTTGATCCGGCGCTATCGAATTTACTCCGTTAAATATTATTCTACCCAAATATTCTACCTGCCGTCTACAAAACTGCAACTTCTTCCCGGATACTTTTGGACCTCCACATGCCAATCTTTCCAACAAGGGCAGAGTATCCCTCTCGCACTGTTCCTCGATTTTGGAACAAACCAACTCATCATCCACATACTGTATCAGTGCACTTTCTAATAGTATACCCTGTCGGTCTGCCCTCAATACCTGGTTAAAAATGTGTGGTGAATGTTTAAATCTCTGCGGTATCCTAGTATAAGTATACTGGTTACCTCTGTAAGTAAAAGCAAACAAACACTGACACTGCCTTGCCAAAGGAATGCTGAAAAAATCCGAACACAAATCAATCACTGAAAAACCAACTGCCTCCGGTGGAACATTAGTCAACAGCGTATATGGGTTTCGGACTACAGTTGGACAATCTTCCACTACCTCATTCACTGCTCGGAAATCATGCACCAGTCTCTACTTGTACTTATCTGCTTTTAACGCAGGTAACAGTGTAGTATTACAAGGACTATTCGTCTTCTCGAGCAATCCTACCTCAAGCAACCCCTGTATTTTAGCGCTATTCCTTCTTCCACTTCTGGTCTCAAGGGATATTGTGGACTTCTGAGTGGAATCGCTCCCTGTTTTAGTTTTATTTCGACTGGGCTCTCTGATTTTACTCTTCCGACATCAGTATCATGTTGTGACCATAAAATGGCTGGCAGTGTCTCGAGCCTTTTATCCTCCTGCTGGCCCTCTTCTTCCACTAAGAACGTCATATGTCGTTGAGGGGGTTACTTCGATCTCCTTGGGGTTTCCTACCATCTCTACATCTACTACTTCTCCGACATAATTATTGTCTCCAGACTTCCAAACCTTCAGTGTAAATCGTGTTAACTGTGCTTTTCCCGAGAACCCTACAGTTTTAACAAATTTTCCTGACGTGAGAAGGTGGGAGGCGTATTGTTGTTGTGCACAAGTGTACGTGGCTCCAGTATCTATCATCATTGGTGTTATTTGCCCTTCTAAAATAATCTGAACAATAGTTTCCTCTTTTGCCTGCTGTGTTATCATTGGGTACTGTCCCCTCCCACCCGGGGTCTCTGGGCACCCCTAGCTCCGACAGTTCCTGTCGGTCCCGCTGGGACATGTCCTTTAATGAACTGTTGCTCTCTACACATTGATTCCTGCTGAAATATAGTAGGCCAGGTCTGTAAGGACAGTTTCTATTAATGTGCCCTGGCTGATTACATCCCCAACACAATCCTCCAGTCTCTCTTTCTATCTGTCTGTTCACTGGCCCTTTTTGCCAATTACTTCTCCACCCTCTTCCTTCGAAGTTCCAGTCCTGTCTGGGCTGTTGTCTAAATTTACGTTGCCCCTGAAATGGCATTTGCGGTCACGCTCCCCCAAAGACGTTCATTACGGGCATGGGGCTTTTTGGCCCTTGTCTGGCAGTATAGCAGGTTCCTCTAAATGCTGGCGCGTCATTCATTTCGGTAGGCACATTCAGATCAGTTGTAACTGGCATCATCTTTTTGCTTTTTTCTTTTTCTTTCTTTGTGAGCTCCTCAAGCTGCATCTGTGTCAGCTTTCTCTGCACCTCCTCCTGCTGCTCAATCAGCTTTTGTCTGTCTTCTTTTCAATATTTCTCGACTGCATGGGCTACGTGGTCCCTAAATTATTGATAGAACATCAGCACGATCAGCCCTACCACCTCCTCAAGTCTGGACAACTTGGGAGGGGGCGGCGCATTGCGTCTGTAATAGAAGTTCGAAACAACGTGGTCATCAGCTCGTTGCCCTGCACCTCCTGCTCTGTTTCCAGTCTCCGCTTTTTCAACCGGTTTTCTAGCTACGCTGCCGGTTTTTCTGTCTTTCCCAGTGGATCCCCTTTTAAAGCTTTGGGGTCGACATTAGGTGGATAGCATTCTCTGAGAGCCCCACATGCCCTCTGCCTCACTCGGTCAAAGCCGCTTCCATTCAACTCTGGCCAGCTGAAATCATCAGTTATTTTATTTTGAGGTTCCCAATATCTTCACCAGCAGTGCCTTTAAGTCACCCATTGCCAATGAAGGTCCTGTGGTATCGTCCTCAAATGCTCGAATCTATCTTCCCGCTCCTTCGTGTATACTAGGTAATACATTTATCAGCCCTTCCAGGTCCTGGGTCCCCCAAGGAATGTCCTCTCTCTCCTTGCTCCTTTCACTAACAGTGGATGCATTCCCCTTCCCCCTTCCGAGCACTGGCTCACTGGTTCACTGTCTGGTTCCTTATCAGCCTCTGATCCTGATTTTATTTCTATTTCCTGCCACGCTGATTCTACCGGGGTTTCTTTTCTCCTTCGCCCTTCTGATTTTCCCCTTCTTTCCTTTGTTCTCTCCTTACCGAAGCAGCTCACCATACTTTTTATATGTTCGGAATTCCTCAAACTCCTTCCGTTGTCTGTATTCACACAATCTTCTACTCTTTTCCTCAATTCTAACCGTTGCCTTTCCATTTCCTCCTTTGCTGCTTGTAACATTTCCTTTTCTTCCTCCCTTCTCTCTCGGAATTCACTTATCTGCTGCTCATTGTCAATGAATTCCACCTCCCCTTCTACCCCCAATATTCCTTTCACCATTGGGCACTGTTTTGGATTCCCTTGGGCTGGATAGGGAAGAGTTCTGTCCACCTCTTTTAAGTTTGGATACAAAGTCTACGTTTCCTTCTCTCACGTTTTGGTGAGCTGTTTCTCTGGTTTTCTGACGCCCTTTTGTGACGCCTGATATGAGTCTCCTTCCGTCCGAAAAAAAGTTTCAGTCTCCCCACCTCCTTTTCTCGATTTTGGTTTCTCTTTACAGATTTATCGTTTGATTCTTTTTGATTTCTGCTTCCAGTTCATTACACAGACTGAAGTCAAAGGTTCCTTCTTTTGGCCATTTTGTAACGAGATCTTTGGTTCTTTTTTCCCATTTTTCAGAAATTTTTGGGATATCACTTTGAGATACTGGAAACTTTTTCCTTAATATTTTAACTGTTGTTCCTTTTCCTGTCATGTTATTTTACAGGGTATTTCTCAGAATCTCATAACTCACTTGTCAACGTTATTGTTTCCTGTGCTACTTCGACAACTATAATTTTTACTGCCCAATTTGGCGGCTTTCGTACTTTCTAATCTTATCCCATATATCAAAATATTCGTACCTCCTATGTTCCGACAGTACAGACCCCTCTTTGGGGCGGTATCCTCAGAACTTTCCTTCACACGTCGTTCGTTCAGACCTCGTCTCCTGCGAGGCGGTATCCACAGGGACTTACCAACACCACGTGGAATTTTTACTTTAATCAATTTCTATCGTCTTATCTCTACTCACCCCACTGCGCAGTTTTCTTGATCAATCCTCTGAGTCTCCTTTAGTTAACATTTGTGCCAGATTCTTTGGATCGCAGAGACCCTTCGACAATCGTTTCACACTTCCGTATCCGGAGATCTCCCACACCCAGCAGAGCTTTGGTCCGAACTTACAGCGCAAACGCTTATCTTTTTCCTGGGTGATCAGCCTTTTCTCTGCTGGTATTGTGGGAATCCTCAAAGGACGAGGAAGCGTCCTTGATTTGTTGTTCTTTTCTTATGGCTCTCTTTCCGATCCTGTTCGTGATGCAAGATTTGTTGTGGTTTACTGTAATTTAAAAATGACAAGGAGACACAGATGATTCTGCAAGAAGTTAAACTTTTATTTGCAATTAAAAGCTATGACAGTCAGACAGCCATACACCAGTCACCCTCTGTTTACTGCTCTCTCTGACTGCCCACTAGCACACCTCGGAAGTATTTTTATACATTTTTTTCATTGATCAATTACACTTTCGCAATTCATCATGTTCTCTCTTATCTTCACAATTCCATCTATCAACCATTTGTTCATCCGTCAAACGTTTGTCTCCTGTCACATGAATATTTCCTATCGTTCACAGGCTGTTCCAATTATTTATGGGCTTTGGAGTATTATGCTCGATTACCTATCAGCTGTAGACGATGCTACTTTTATTAGTTCCAAGGCTATCAGTAATAAAGCACCATAATGTGCCACTATTGTTTATGTGTCCTGAGACATGCTGGCACCAAAATGTCTCTTTTATCAAGATTTCCAGCTGCAGAACTACTGTAAAACATCCATAAAATCATTAGTCGCAGTGGCCTTAACCATTAGCTTCACAATAAATCAACAGTATCTTCCTGGGAATGTGCTGACCACCTGCTACATGTTCCCGCACTGAGAGCTTCCCGCACTCGGGCTAGAGACAAAGGAGGCCTAGCCGCCATCTTAAGAAGAACAGCAGCCGTCTTAAGGACACCAGCAAGCATCTTAAACACAGAGCAGACTATGAATAAACAAGTCTACAGTCTCTATTTTCTATATTCTATACTATCAACGTATTGCCTGGATATCTTTGAAATTTGAACTTGCACCGACCTCTCCACTTCCTCTGGCAGCACATTCCATGTGGACTCCACCATCTGTGTTAACATCTTGTCCATCAGAACCCATTTCAATATTCCCCTCTTACCAAAACGTATGTCCTGCATTGTAAATTTATGCTCCTCAAGAAAGAGAGAGAGTGTAGCAATCCAATTTATCTGTGCCCCTCAGGATTTTATAAACCTGCATAAAGTCACGCCTCACCTTCCGTTTCTCCAGGCGAAAATGCCTCAGAATATCTAGTCTCGCCCTATAAGTGAAACTATCCAGTTTCGGCAACAGCCTTGTGAATATTTTCTGCACCCCCTACAGGTTAACGACATCTTGCCTGCAACGAGTTGACCAGACTCGCATACAGTTCTCCACGTGTGGTCGCACCACTGTCCTGTGCAGGTCTTTTATTATGTTTGCAACTCTTGTAATCTGTGTCATGACTGGTGAAAGCAAGCGGGCCAAGCCTTGTTTCCACCGATCAGTCTACCTGTGTCGTCAAATTGCAGAAAATATGTCCCTATACTCCGAGGTCTCTCGCTTCTGCAGCTCTGTACAGGGCAGTCCTATTTACTGTGTAGGTCCGATCCTGGTATAACATCCCAAACTGAGAGACTTTGCACTTGTTCCGTTTCAATTCTACCTTCCATTCCTTGCCCACAAACCTAGTTGATCAAAGTCCTGTGATAACCTTCTTCATTATACCACCAACGCAGGTGTCTCCCGCAGAGGTAATGACAATGCCAACTAATGTTTAGCCTCTATCCCTTATATGAATGTGACAAGCAAGGGACACAGCACAGATCCATGCGCAACGCCAGTGGTCACAGACTTCCAGTAGAAAAATACAACACTCCACTGCCGAACACCGAATCCTAACACCATGCCAAATTGGCATCTAATTGAATCGTTCTAACTGAGTCCCATGTGATCCAACCTTCCTGAACAGCCTTCTACGCGGGACCGTTTCAAGGCCTTGATAAACTCGATATTCCTACAAATTTCCATCGCCCTGGCCTCGCTAATATTTGCAGCCATCTCTTCAAACTTCAATCATATTCATGAGGCAGTTTTCTCAGCCCAAAGTCTTGCTGACTATCCCTATTGAGACCTTGCATTTCCAAATGCAGGTGGATCATGTCTTTTGGATACCTTCAATTAACCCTAACTCATCACCGTCCTGCAGTTAGGTGGCTT
This sequence comes from Rhina ancylostomus, assembly GCA_030265395.1. NCBI lineage: Eukaryota > Metazoa > Chordata > Chondrichthyes > Rhinopristiformes > Rhinidae > Rhina > Rhina ancylostomus. The sequence goes on along the minus strand of JARFYF010065446.1, from coordinate 4,731 downwards.
TTTCTTGAAGCCCTTCTGAAGTTAAGGTGCAACATTGGACACCCTTCGGTCTTCCGGTAGCTTTCACGTGGTTAACGATGTTACAAAGGTCACTGCCATCGCACTAGCTATGTCAACCAGCATTTCTACAATGTCAAAGGCGAAACATGGTCAGGCCCAGGTAAATAACCACCATTATTCACTTTAAGGATCCCAGTTCCTTCTCTTTTGTCATGTGGATATCTCAGGATTCCCATTGACCTGTTCAGCCAAACCAATGCAATCTCCTTTTTGCCCTCCTGATTTCCCTCTGGCCTTCTCCAACATTCTTTATACCCCTCAAGGTATTTGCTTCATCCTAGCTGCCGAGACGTCAATCATTTTCCTGAGCATTCTCAATCATCCGAATCAACCAGCGATCACCAGTCCCGCCAACCTTACCCTTCACTCGAACAGGAATGGTGAGCTTCATTTCTTTGAGTGGTAACGCTTCGATGCCGACTGGAAAGCCGTTCTCATTCTCTTCCCAATTGTAACTCGTTTCTTCCTCACTGCTACTGGAATAAAGAGCTCAGTCGTGAGGCTGTAAACCCAGTCGGATTGAACTGGGCAGAAATATCCCAAAGTGGATGTCACTGAGGAAGTGTAAGTTCAAATAAGGGAGTCGAAACAGAAGTCAGTCGCATATTGGCGAAAAGAAAAATAGCATAATATTTATTAATTGATCCGTATCTCTCGTAGTCTCTCTCTCTCTCTCTCTCTCTCTTTGAATGCATACGGATCATTTTGTGGGACATTATTGATCCTTACTTGCTGTGCGTGAGAAATAGAAAGACAGAGGGGCAGATCTGAGAGATCGGAAGGAATGAGTGGGGCAGAGAGATTAACAGCGACGAGAGAAAGAGAGCACGAAAGAGAGAAAGAAAAAGTTCTGGAGGAATGCAATGATGGAGGGAATAGGAATACACAGCTGAGAGCAAGAGACTGAAATTGAGGCGGAGCAGGAAAGTATGTGAGGTACAGAGATGGAAAGAGAACGACAGGGAGAGAGAGGGGGAGAGAGAGAGTGAGAGGGGAGAGAGTTAGGGAGAGAGTCGGAGGCCAGATGAAGAGATGGGACTTTGCTTGTGAGTGTCACAATGTTCATCGAGAGCAAACTCACAGAGAACCCAAATGCGGCACACCGATACAAGACTGGAGTCAGGATACTTCCTCAGGACAAACACAGGCAGTAACTGGAAGGAATCTTGCCTCAGAGATCTGAAGAGGAATCCCAACGCGAACTGGATCTTCACAAAGGAATAGAGAACACAGGACTGCTCTAGAGTAAACCACTCTAAGCAACTAGGAGCCAACGTATACCCAAAGGTAGAGCAGTACTCTGGCACCTAGTGCCAGAGAAACCCAGGTACTTATGCTAGGCTCCTGATGGGGCTCAGGTGTGTGTCATTATACAATCAGTCCAGCAGGGAATCCATGTGTTGGACAACAAGGCATTAAAGGATCCAAATTGAGGGCCAGAACTCAGAACCATGACAGTGAGAGAAAGACTGCAAGGTGACAGAAACAGAATGAATTGGATCACCGACAGTCTGTTCGGCCCGTTCAACTAGCTCCTGAATTCAACACTCTTTGAACGATTTCAAGGCAACTTTCCGTCTTTTCTCTTGTTCCTTAATTCCTTCAGTTTCCGGATTCGAAATATGCCTGTGCTAAAATGAATCACTGATCAAGTCTTCACACCTGTCTCGTCCGGCAATCACCTGATTCGAGATAGTTCTCCCTCCCTCAGTTCAAAGTAAGAGTCTCCTTCAGAAAGTGAGAGAACAGAACAGAGTCCGGGAGACAGACGAAGAGTGAAGGAGCTCATCGGGGGTGTGGCGAGATTGGGACAGAGAGACAGAGTTGGAGAGTGAGAGAGACAGAGAGTGAGAGCAAACATTAGTTATTTTGTTTTCCCAGTGCGTATGCGGAATGTAACAGAAACAAGTGCTTCTGACGTCAGAGCAAAACCTCTTGGCCGCTGTTTCCAAGGTGAATCAGAAGGACAAGAAGACGCAGTCGCCTCACCACCTGGAGCAGGATCCAAAATCATATTCCTGCACAGGATCAAACGGGGGACCTTTCGCGTGTGAGGCGAACGTGATAACCGCTACACGACAGAAACCATGCCGACCTGTGATACCATTTACATGAAAATGGAATCCGCAGGTTGTTGTCGATAAAACAGAGGGAGGAAGTTCAGTGAAGCCGATCCGTTCTGGGAGGAAGAAGAAGCTGTGGAAAAGTTTCAACGTGTTTCCACCGGTATCGACGGTGACGGTCTGACCAACATGTTCACAGTCACAGCATAGAATCCGGCGTTGGAGCTGACGGTGTCATGAAAGAGCGGATCAGAGCAGCTCCACACTCACGGAAGATTCCCACCGTGAGATGGTGGTCAGTTCTTCAGGCCTGCGGCTGAAGTTTTGAAAGCCGGACCCGGAAAATATAAACAGCTGTAAACCAGAGCTCTGGGTGTGAGTAGTAATAAAGTGGAGCGATTGTCTTTATTTTCCAGAAGTAGATGCTTGAAAAAACAACTGAACGTTAACGCTGTTTCACTTCCACTGATGCAGCAGGTGAGAATGTCTCGCATTTCTGTTCATTAACTTGAATAAAGTGTCGACCTGCCCCTTCCACCAAGGATTGCCTGCAATTCCCAGAGGGAAAAACCTGCCAAACGTTGCGCATGCACGCTCGGTATACGATGGTCGCGCGTCCGTATTGATTTGCTCTCCTGTTTAGGCGCCTGCGCACCAGGGGTGCACAGAACGGAGAAGCGGCGGTGTGCGATCTCCACTCTAAGCCATCCTCGGCCCGCGTGGAGCAAAGCCGGGCAGCGGAGCCGGCGAATGCCTCGCCTCGATGCGCAAGGAGTTGCAGCCCCGCTCCCACCGCGCAACGGTCCTTCCTCCCGTCGTTACTGCTGGCGTGCCGCCGCTGCGGCACCAGATCGGCAAATTGCGGGCTGCTGATCGGCCGTCACCTGGGGCAACAGTCTGTCCAGTGACGCCAGCAGCAAATCTCCGCCCCTGGCCGACCGGCTGCTGGGGTTTGCCGTTTGCTCAAGGGAAAAGCAGCAGGGTGGTCTCAGGTCTCCTGAAACGGCGCAAAACGACACAAAGAAAAAGGGATAGAGCAGATGCAGTAGAGCGGATCACAGAGGCGGACACACACTGAAATGGGAAGGTCGGCACCTACACAGGCAGATGCAAGTGACGGCTCTCATCTGTCGTCACCAGAAGAAAGGACAATAGAGCTGAACAATTACGGGATGGGGCAGTGGAATTCCAGATAAAATTATCATTATAAAGAGGAGCTGTTTGATGACAGGGCAGGTTCATGCATCGAGAGAGGCAAACTTGCACAGGTGGGCAGAGCAGACAGAGGGTAACAAGGGGACGGTAAGACAGGAGCAAGGACACAGACCTCCAAGTATGTACTCCTGCAGCAGTGACATCGGATGTTGATGACAATTGCTTGTGAATGCTGCTGATTTGATGCGACGTGCCTGTGATGCTGCTGCAAGTCAGTTGGACATTGCACCTGTGCAGATATGTATTTGTGTATTTGAATGTAAACCCAACTTCGACCTTGAGAATGACATTACGCACCAGCCACAGAAAGTTTTTGGGTGAGAACGGAAAAACCGAATGTGCTTAAATGGTCATTGGAATGTGATGCAGAGGAAGAAGGGCCCATAAACATTGAGAGAGAGAGAGAGGGAGAGAGAGACAGACAGACAGACAGACAGACAGAGGGGAACATTGTGACAAAGACTGTTCATGCAGATGCAGGAAAACACACTGACAGAGACATGAGCACACACAAACAGAGACAGGAACACGCACTGACAGAGGCAGGAGCGCACACTGACAGAGACAGGGGCACACACTGACTGAGGCAGGAGCACACATTGACGGGATGGGGATACATACTGACAGGGACCTGTTCACTCAATAACAGGGGCTGGGACACTCACTAACAGGGGCAGGAGCAGACACGGACAGGGACACACTGGCAGGGGGAGCCGCACATGCTGACGGACTCAGGGACACTCAATGATGAGGACAGGGACACGCACTGACAGAGGCAGGAACATTCACTGTCACTAGCAGGGACTCTCACTGACGCAGGCAGGAACACTGTCAGATAGATGAAATCATACACAAGCATGTGCAAGGAGGTGAGAGGGAGAAAATCAGCAGGCACTGGCACACACAATTTGAGAGACAAGTAAACAAATCAAGAGGCTGACACTCTCAATATCAGAGGTGAAACACATAAAGGGAGGGCCACGCCCACTCAGAGAAGCACTCGGGATTATTCCATGAGATGCAGATGCAGGCACAGGCAGAGTCAGAGGCAGTGAGAAATCCAAACATAGGCAGACACACCACAAGGCAGAGTGAGGGACACCCAGAGACAGAGGCACGGATGCTCTCTGACAGAGGAAATGTTTGACACCAGAGTAAATGATTTAAGGTGAGAGGCGTCAGATGCAGAGGAGATATGAGTGGCAGGTGTTTTCACACAGAGGGTGCTTGGTGCCTGGATTGCGCTGTCAGGTGTGGCGGTGGAGGGAAATTGTCATGGTTCTGAGTTCTGGCCCTCAATTTGGCTCATTAATGCGTTGTTGTCCAGCACATGGATTCCATGCTGGACTGATTAGACAACTGTGCACACCTGAGCCCCATCAGGGGCCTAGCA
>JARFYF010065444.1:0-13797 GCA_030265395.1 Rhina ancylostomus | reverse complement strand
GTAACAAACCCTTCCAGCCCAACAAGCCCATATCACCCAATTATATCCATGTTAACCTACTAACCTGTACATCTTTGGAATGTGGGAGGAACCCAGAGCACCCAGAGGAAACCCACGCAGTCATGGAGAGAACATACAAACTCCTTACAGACAGCGACAGGAATTGAACCCCAATCGCTGGCATTGTAATAACGTTATGCTAACCGCTATCCTACTGCAAGACAAGTTTTTCACTGTACCTCAGTACATGTGACAATGATAAACCAGTTTCAGTTCCAAATTCATGGCATGACCTTGGATAACATGGATCACTTCCCACATCTTGGTAACCACCCCTTGCAAAGGCAGACATTGGTGATGAAATTCACTACCATCTTCAGTGCACCAGTACAGCCTTTGCTCAGTTGTGGAAAAGGGTGTTTGAAGGTCAAAACCAACATCCAGCACAAAACTATTGGCCTATAGGGTAGCAATGATCCTTCTATAAGCTTCTGAGGCCTGGAATTCTTACAACAAACATCTCAAGGTGCTGGAAAAGCAACACAAACATTATCTCCACAAATTCCTCCAAATTTATTGAAAGAACAAGTGCACCAATAACATCTTCTAATTTTGATAGCTAGTTACACTTAGTTGGCCACGTATAGTACCAGACTCCAGAAATGAACACTCTATTCCAAGTTGTGTCATGAGAGATTACCAGGTGGACTGACAAAAAGATTCAAGGATGTGTTCACGAAGGGCAACATCCCCACCAAATCCTGTAAATTTCTGGCCCATGACCACTCAACGTGAAGAAGCAGTATCCAGGATGTTTTTGAGAACCTGGAATCCATCCACTGGAAGCACAGTGGAAGCACAGGCCTTGTATTAGTAATGGAAGAGCAGGCCACCTCACAAACTAACTCCCCACCCACCCTATCAACCACGTCCTGCCCCAACTGTAGAAGTGTCTGCAGTTCCCAGATTAGCCTCATGAGCCATGTCAGAACTCACAAACCCAACATGGAAGCAGGCCATACTTGATACCAAGGGACAAGCTAATAAGAAGTGAAGAAGAAGCGTCTATAACTGTTATTGCAAAGGCCTTTTACAAATTAAGGTAATATTTTGACAAAGTCTCTCTAGTATTTGTAAAATTCAGGTCTGAGCAATATGAAATTTTCATATATAAATGCCACAATTAGTGGCTCCAAATCAGTGACCTTTAAGTGCATCATGAAAATTAACCAGCAGAAGTTAGATCCATACACAATGTAAGGTCTGCTACTAGCAAATTTTTATTGTATAATACGAGAAACAAGTTCAGACTCTGAAATATATGTTAACTTGATGTAGCACTAAACTTACCACAAAACATGTTTGTATGATTAGAATTAATGTAAGTAATTGTAAAGCATAAGCCTAATATGGGGAATTGGTCAAAACCATGTGAAAACAATCCTTCTGTATTATTTTATTAACTTTCACTTCCATTGCAAGGAAAGCATGTATCCACACACTCCCTCTCTATGAGTAATCAAAGGAGGGGAGAAAGTCTAGTAATTGGTTAAAGCTAAAAAACTATTAAAATGTTCTAAATAAAAATGATTGTCTGAAATTTTCTTCAAGATTTTCACCAAACAATTATCAGATTTCATTCATCTCCTGAGTGCCACAGTGGCTCAGCAGGTAGTGGGGTAAAGGACTGGGGTAATGCTCCTGAGGGAATCAACTCAGGGAAAGGATAGGTAAGGCCATGGTGGGATAATCAGCCAGGGGAGGACAATCGGGGATAGTCAAGGAGTATTGCCAGCAAGGGATTGGAGAGACAGGAATCCCAGAGGATATTGATGGCAAGGGGCAGGGAGGGACAGTGGGAATAATCATTAAGGAAACAACTTAAAGGAAAACTTACCTGGAGGAATTGGATGGACCCACCAGTAGCAGACCCCTGGATATCAGAAGAAAGGCTCAGCCATCTGGTTAAGGTCTGCATGTATGAGAGGATCAAACCATTCACAAGTAGCACATGCACAGAGCAAATTTGCATGAGTCTTGCCAAAATATTTTACATGACTGCAAATGTACAGCAGTGTCCATGCAGAAGTATGTCAACATGCAAGGGATCCAATTCCATTAATGATCAGTGATAAAAAGTCCAACATGTAACCCATGAGAACATTTTTCTAAGCCTCTGTATCACAGAATTACAGAACAGATACAGCAGAGAAGGACACTCGGCTTATCAAGTCAGTACTAGCTCCATACAAGAACAATCTAGCTAGTACCTCCCCTGTCCTCTCCCCACAACCTGACAAATTCCACCTTTTCTGCTATTTATCCAACTCCCTTTCAAACACAATTATTGAATCTGACATTATTATTATCTCTGGCTGTGCTTTCCAGACCCTAAACATTCAAAGCACAAAAAAATTGTTCCTTGTGTGACTTTTATCTCTTTTGTCAATATCCTTCAATCTTGGTCCTCTAGAACTTGACCTCTCCCCATTGGGAACAATTTTATCTCTCTACTCTGTCTTTACCATTCATGATATTAAATACCAAATATCTTTGCAATCTTCTGTGTTCCAAGGAGAACAACTCCAATATATCCACAAAACTAAAGTCTTTAATTCCTGGAAAAGTTCTAGTTAATACCCTCAGCACCTTCTCAAAAGCTTTTATATATTTCCCACATCTGCTGCCTAGAACTGGACACAATACTCCCAGTTGTGGCGGAACCAGTGTTTTGTAAAGGTTCATCGTGACTTCCTTGGTCTTATACTCTATGCTTCTATTTATAAAGCACAGAATCCTGTATACTATTTATAACCACTCTCTCAACTTGCCTTCGCACTTCCAACATGCAATACACATGTACCTCCAGAGCTCTGTCCTTCTATTTCTTTTAGTATTGTGCCCTCTAATTTTTATTACCCCTTCTTATTCTTCCCATCCAAATGTAATATGTTGCATTTCTCAGCATTAAATTTCATCTGCCAACCATCCACTCATTCCACCAGCCTTTCTATCCTTGTAACTTTCTCAATTTTGACCTGAAAACAATACTGCCATTCTATTCTTCAAGATAAATAAGCCCAGACATAAATTTGCTACATCTTTCATGTATGTTATTTACCTTGTTATTATCCAATGCTCCTGATTAGATTCACAAGAAGTAGTTCACATTCATGATCATCATTACTTAACAGCAGGCATCCAATAGAGGTGTCGCTTACATAGTAATACAAGAATTTGAAATACCTCACATTATTTACAATAACCAACCTTTGATCCAGGATGCTGTTTTATTGCTTTGAAACAATGAAAGCTTTAAGCTGCTAAATATGAATAGCAACAATTAAGTTTCTTATGGTCCATTTGCCCAGGATTTCCTTAATACCCTTACAATATCTTTATATTTTCTGATGATTGCATTGAAGTGAACTCAAACCAACACATTCTCTCAAATTCTAAGCTAATTAAACAAGTTCAGGTTTGTACACACACATGCACAGTCAAACAAATGCATACATACATTATTTATGCATCCTACAAAACATTCCCTCCCTGGAACTCATTCCTTTAGTTTGTTAAGGTTCCTGAAAGCATAAACAGCACAGATGATTCCATGAAGCCACTGATTGTCAATGGCCAATGGTCAAGGAGCTATAAGTGTTGAAGTTTTGTCAAGAGATATGCAGGAGATGGATCAAAACTTAGGAAGATGCCCTTTTGCCTTTCAGTCAGTTGCCTCTTTTTTCTCTTCTGATGCATCAGAGGCTCAGTAATGTCTTATCACTCAGTAAAAGTTCCTTATTGGTCATATCCAACTTTGTGTAATCTTGCTGAACTTTTCTCTGTAATCTTGCTGAACTTTTCTCTAGCTCTAGAAGCAAAATTGAAAGTTTTCAATAGCACTAGTATGTCACGTTCATTTCTCAACACAAGAACATGGCAAATTATTTGGAGCAGCTGTTGTTTTTGAGACGCTTTATTTCCACATGGGAAAATTCCCCAGGACTGGGGGTGAAAGCAATGGAGTGGGTCTTCAAAAGAATCTGCAGGCAATTAGGTTGACCCTATTAGCATACTCAATAAAGCCTCCTACAATGGCACCTGCCATGATCACCATTTTTTGTGACCTACAGCACTGAAGGTTGCTCTTCCTCCTCATCATCCTTCATGGAGGGCTTCAGGAAAGAAGCTGAGCTCCTTTCTGGAGAGAAGATGAAGTAAAATGAAATCCTGCCTGGTGAGTAGTAGAAGAAGCTCCAAGAGCTGAGGAAAAACCAAGATATTGGTTTGAGGTCCCTGATGGTATTCTCCACTCAGCTCCTCATTGTTGTGTGGCTTTCACAAGAGTAGCATAAGGCTGCATTCCTGAGCCTGGATAAAGCTCAGAAACTAGGAAACAAGATGCTGGTCCTTATTTTCCAAGCTCGAACACTAGGGTTGGTGTGGTGCCTGAAGTATGGGTAGGCATACAATTTGTCTAAGAATAAGAGAGATGTGCAAGGTCCCAGGCAAGCAAGTTCTTCTTGTGGCTAACTGAAACCTATACCTCAGGGAGTGGTAACCCTCTGACTCATCAATGAGCTCCAGATTCCAAAGGAGTTCCTCAATAATGACCTAGATATAGTCAATCAATCCCCAATCTTGGGGAAGCCCACAAGGCTGACATTCCAGGCACCCACTCAGTCTGACAATCTCTGCTGAAGGAAAAGTAAGCACAGTCCCTTTCAATTGAGAAGAGGGCATTTATAACCTCCTTATTGTTGTGATGAGGAGAATGCTCGATGGTATGGCATAGTTTAGCCACCACAACCAGCTGAATGATCTGCAGGTTGGGAAGTTGTCCTTCAGAGAAAATAATGGCTAGAGCTGCAGCTTTTAAGGTCCTTGATCTCCGCCACCACTGACTTTGATAAACTTAGCCTCTGGAAACATTGCTGCTCAGAAAAGTTAAATCGGAGCACTGCTCCCTTTGAAGGAATGGAGTCTGCAGACCTTCCAGCCCTCCTCCCTCTGCATCAGATGCTTGTCTTGCAGCTCTTGTAGCATGCCCAGCAGGACCAGTACAGAAACAGAGATGGTAAGAAGCCTTCACTGTGGAAATGGCAGCGTAGCTCACCCAAAATTTCTGTGGCCAATTAAATACTTTCCCATATTGTCAGCTCTTATCCCTCCAAGGCTATGGTAAAGGTCAAGGAGCGATGGTCACTGTCTCCAAAATGCTCTCCCACCGAGATTTGAAACCTGATCAGGCTCATTGCCTAGTACCAGGTCCAGAATGGCCTCTCCTCTAGTCGGCCTGTCCACATACTGCGTCGGGAATCAGCAGAGTTTGGGGAGGGTAAAAATAACAGGGTTGACAACAACCCCGTTATTTTTGCCCTCTCCAAATTCTGCTCCTCAGCATCACTGCTGCTATCGGGGGGTCTGTAGAATTACTTCCAATAGTGTGATCGGTCCCTTCCTGTTTCTGACTACCACCCACACGGACTCAGTAGACGATCCCTCCAGGACATCCTCCCTTTCTGCAGCTGTAATACTGTTCCTGATCAGCAAAGCCACTCCCCCACCTCTTTTACCTCCATCCCTCTCCCTTTTGAAACTTCTAAACCCCGGAACATCCAGCAGCCATCCCTGCCCTTATGACAGCCAAGTCTCTGTAATGGCCACCACGTCATAGTTCCATGTACTTACCCATGCTCTAAGTTCATCACCCTTGTTCCTGATACTTCTCGCATTAAAGTTGACACACGTCAGCCCATCCAACTGACCCAACTTGGATCATCCAACTGATCCAAAGGAAACCCGATCACCTGGGGAAAACTAAGGGGTCACAGCGAGAACGTGCTAACTCCAGACAGTTAGCATCCAAGGTCAGGATCAAACCCGGGTCGCTGGATTTGTGAGGCAGCAGCATCAGCTGCTGAGCCAGTATGCTGCCCCTACTTATATGGGATACACAGGAAAACTGAGTTTGTTTTCCTCAGAGGAGAAAAAGTTCAAACCAGATGTGATAGAAATGTTCAAAATTTTGAAAGGTGTAGACAGAGTAAAAACAGAGAAACTTTCCACTGATGTGGAAATATAGGAAAGATTTAATTTAATTCATAAAGGAGCTAATAGGAAAATGGAAATTAATGATAATTTCCTTTTATTTGTTATATGTCTGGAATGCATTGCTTGAAAGGGAAATGGAAGCAGATTCAATGGCAACATTCAAAAAAGAATTAGATTATCAGAATTATATCTGAAATAACAGCAACACTGTGGGAAAAGAGTCTGACAGTGCATCCAACTGGGTAGTACTTTCAAAGCAATAGCATAGTCAAGATGGACTACGTGTTCTACTTATGTACCAAATGGATCAACATATTTTTTAAAGAAAACATGTGCCAATTTCAAAAGATGTGACTTACTTAAATGACCAGGAAATCTGTTTGTACCTTAAGTGAATCCTTGGAATGCCTGAACAGTTCCCTTAATCCTGAGTCAGTTATGGATTTTGTCCTGTCATTGCATCGACAAAGGTTGAGGCTTCGTGGTTGATGATATCCGATATTCTTAAGCCATTCATCATTCAAACAGTTACTATTTTCAATTTTAATATTCTTCCCTGAGGGAGAAGAAGTATGCGTCAAAATTTTGTTCTCAAGTATCAGTCAAAAAACAAACCACATTTTCCTCATGAGGGGTAGGTTCTCTTCTTCCCAATTCTCCATATTTTGGTTTCTTGTTATGGATGACCAAAAATACAGGCAAGAACCATCTTGATTTTCAGCAATAGTAGTTTTAAACTGAGGGCTGGGAAGTACAGGAGAATATTCCAATAATGGCTTCCATCATCTGTCAAAAGCGTACACCACCATCACAGTGATAAAGCTTAAATTCAAATATGTGCTTTTGCAAAGCAGTCTTGGCATGATACCTAGCCACCAAGATAGAAGGTGAAAACCATCTTCCCTGTATTTTAATCCCACAAGGTTTATCTATACAGATAAGATAAAGATTGCTGGGAATTTACAATAAATTGTGTGACAATAGCCTGCCTTTCAAAATTAATTTTTGAACAAGGAAATGGATGAGGTTGAAGAGAAGCCACATTATTTACATGCAGTGCAGGCTCATGGGGCCACTTGGTCTACTCCTGTTATTTCTTATGTTCTTACATATGTTACTGGTGCTTACTAAAGCCTGGAAGCCCACCGACTATGCCCATTTCTCCATGTTTGATATTCCACACCAGGGGATCGAAATTCCCAAATCAGATCATTGTCTGCTGACCATGTTCACTCATGTACCTTGTATAATACATTATAGAATTACCAGTACCCAGGGATCTACAGTTCAACAACAATTATCACCCAACAGTTAAAACCAATAAAAAAAGATGGTGGGCAAATGATTGGTTTCCAGAATCACAAATATGTCAAACAAAGTTTTGAGATTAGAAGAGGCTTCCAAGTGCACCATGTACCCCATATCTTAGTTCTTTGCAGTTCCAAATGGTATCCAAGATGCACGCATCCCCTACATCTGTTAGATACAAAGTCACTGAAAGAATACAAAGCAGCAAGATTTGATAACAATACGACTGCTGACTTGATGCTATTGTTGCCTTTTTTAAGTTCATATTTCAGCTAATATTCTATCTTAACCAGACATAATTGAACACAGTATTAAGTGGCAAGATAAACCTACTCAGCTCAAGGTACAGATACATGCCCTATGTGCTACCTATTCTAAACTTGGTGTGTGACCAGAAGCAGTCTGCTATACATATTAATGCCTCGTAACTTGGCAACAATATGTTTTTTCTCCTTTCCAGGGCAGGTCTCCATCACACTTTTATTTAAACATTACAACATTCAATAGCTGATTACTGGGCAAAAAGAAGCTTCCACTAATGAAATGGTTCATAATTTCAGTCAGGAATCCTTGCACAGCTGGCCTATAATGAAAACTATACTACCACAAAAAATATTATGAAATAGAATGCAGACATCCACAAGCAATTTTGCTAGTACATGGACAAATATGGATTATTCAGCTAAGTGTATTTCTAGGTCCAATCATCTTCAGTTGCTTCCTTCAATCATAAGGTCAGAAGTGGTTTAGCAGTCAGAGAGAGATGTCAAGTATCCCATCTGGCTCTGGGAGGACACTGCTGGGTAGAAAGAGAATCTCGAAACCAGAACAAAGAAGCACAGTGAAGGAAGGTCACGTAATTGACCCCAGTCAGTGTCTATGTGTGAACATAGCTGAGACAGCTTTACAGCCCTGTGAACTATCCCACTGTGAGCTATCTGGAGGACAGAACAAGCAAATGGGGACGTTTTGGAGACTGACAATTTGTGGAAGGAACAGTCTGACAAATTGCAAAAGCACATATAGACACTGATAATTAAGGAACCAAATAGTTGAGGTAATTATGGAATGGTACCAGAAGGAATCTGAAATGATTAAAAGAGACATACTTGTTTAGAAACGGCAAGATACACACCCCAAGGTAAGGGAGTTTGTACACAACTAAGGAACGTTCAGGATCTCGGGGAGGATAAGCAATTAGATGCTATCAGAAGAGAGCAAATGTGAGGGAAGTAGGAGTGAAGGACAACAGGACTAGATGGGAAAAACAAAGAAAGTCTTTTGAAGAACTCACCTAGATTAAACCCAGGCCAGAGTAATATCTAAGTACAAGTAGTGAATTTTGGAAGTTGTGAAACTAACTAAAGAATTGTGTAACTAAAAGAGTTAAGTAACTAAAGAGTTAATAAGTTTTGTTTGAAACTACATAGTAGATCTTTGAGTTGTTTTAACTAATTGCAATTAATAAAGAATATAGTTGTTAGGCAAATCATGTCTAGTGTGTTTTATCATGGGCTGGGTTGAATTGGCAACAGTGGGAATGTTCACTGAGAATTTCACTAAGTTTGATTCCATTTGCAACTTCTCAGCAAATGAAGCAGCCCATACTGCAAGAATGTTATTGACCTTCACATATGGGATGATAAGTTGCAAGTACAATTTCCACTTGAACAGTGCCAGGCAATGACCATCCACAGCAAGACAGACATAAGAGACTGCAGATGCTGCAGTCTGGATGCAAGGTCACACCCTGAAACATCAACTATCCCTTTGCCTCCACAGAAGGTATTCAACCCACTGAGTTCCTCCAGCAATTTGTTTCAAATAAGAGAGAGTTTTCCCATCTTCCCTTGACATCTAACAGCAGTTCAATAAAGTGGCTCACCATCACTTTCTGAAGGTCAATTAAGGATGGGCAATAAATACTGGTCATGCCAACCATGCCCAGATACTGAAAAAGAACAAAGAAAAATGGTGGCAGCATGCTGCAAAATCTGTTCAATATGGGTGAACATTTTCCCACCTTCTGCTCCATTTCACAGATCATTGTTGATTCACACCTGTCATAAAATCTTCTGTAACCTCCTTATGTCCTCTTCACAACTTACTTTCCTATTTATCTTTGCATCGATACATATGGTCCCTTCATCCAAATCATTTGTATAAACCATGAAACGACGAGGCCCTAGCATTGATCCCTGTAGCGCATCATTCCTTATATCTTGCCAGACAGAAAATCAACTCATTTATGGCCACTCTCTGTTTCCTGTTAGTTAGCCAATCTTCTGTCTATGCCAAAATGAATCAACCTACACTATGATAGAGAGAGAGAGTCATACAGCACAGAACTAGGCCTTCAGCCCAAACCCGTCTATGCTAATCTCATTCTCTTCCATTTACCCGTAATCCTTCTGTTCCTCTCCTCTCCATGTATCTGTCCAGATGCTTCTTAAATGCTGTGATTGCAGCTGCCTCTACCACATCCTCTGGCAGCTTGATCCATGTACCCACCACCTTCCGTGTGAAAAACTTGCCCCTCAGATCTCCTTTAAATGTTCCCCCTCATATTTCCCTCTCACCTGAAACGTGTCCTCTACTTCTAGGTTCCCTAACCTTGGAAAAAGACTGTGACTCTTCCCTTTCTAACCCCCTTATAAACCTCTCTAAGATCATCCCTCAGCCTCCTGCGCTCCAGTGATAACAATCCCAGCCTATCCAATCTCTCCTTGTGACTAAAGTCCTCTGTACAAGGCAACATGTGATGAATCTCTTTTTCACTCTTTCTAGCACTACCACATCCTTTCCATACTGTGGTGACCAGAACTGCACACAATGTTCCATGTGTGGCCTAACCAAAGTCTTGTACAGCTGCACTATATTGTCCCAACTCTTATACTCAATACACCTTCCTTTGAAGACAAACAAGCTGAATGCCTTCTTCACTACCCTATCCAGCTATGTTGCCATTGTCAGGGAGCTATGAACTTGCACCCCAAAGTCTCTCTGTGCATCAATGCTTTTAAGGTTCTTACCATTTACTGTGTATGTCATGCCAGTATTGGATGACCTGAAATGCATTACCTCACACTTGTCTGAATTGAATTCCATTTGCTCTGCCCAACTTTCCCTTTGCATCCTTAGACAACCATCCTCACTAACTACAACTCCACCAATCTTTGTGTTGTCAGCAAACCTAACTATCAGACCACAGATGGTCTCATTCAAATCATTGATGACAGGCAACAAAGGTGCCAACACTGAACACTGCAGTACACCACTGGTTATAGACTTCCAGTCAGAAAAACAACCCTCCACCACTACCCTTTGCTTCCCATCACCAAGGCAATTTTAGATCCAGTTTGCCAAGTCACGTTAGATCCCATGTGCCCTGATTTTCTGGACTAGTCTACAGTGCAGGGCCTTGTCAAAAGCCTTGCCAACATCCATGGATATCATGTCTACTGCCTCGCCTTCATCAATTTTCTTAGTAACCTCCTCAAAGAACTCTATTAGATTTGTGAGGCAGCATTTCCCCTGCACAAAACCATGCTGACTCCCTCTAATCAGTCTCTACCTTTCCAAGTGATCATAAATCCTATCCCTGAGATGTTTTTCCAGCAACTTCCCTCCTACTGATGTAAGGCTCACTAGCCTGTAGTTTTCTGGCTTATCCCTAACTCCTTTCTTGAATATAGGAACAACATTAACTACCCTCCAGTCTTCAGCTGCCTTACCCCTGGCTAAAGATCATGCTAAAATCTGCATCAAATTTACTTTCCACAATAATCATTGATGCAGATCTAATCAAAGGCCTTCTGGAAATCTAAATATAGTATATCTGCCAGTTCCCCTTTACCCACAGCATCAGTCTAGGCAAACAGGGAATAATAAGGGCACTCACAGAGAAAGAGCATGTTCTAATTCCATGGAACCACTGTCTCTCTCCTAAGATGATGTCCTGTGGTTTAACACATTGCTGGATTGCTGCTGCACACTGCAAACCCTTTTGAACTGTGATATCCATAATCACAAAGACGTCCATCTGAGATTCCAATGGAGCAACAAGAGCTTTGAGAGGCAGTACTGCCATAGGATATATTTCATCAGATGCTGTATCACGGTGGGACCACAAATGGAGCCAACAATCCATTCCACTTTGAAGACTATAAATTCCAAGCTCTGGCAAAGCCCTGTATCAGATTGGAGATAGACATTGTACACAAGCTTTCCAGCATTTGAACCTGAATTTTCTATGGCCTTCCCTGTCAAAGTTCTCATCTGTCTCCTTTGCTGCAGAACTTACATCTGGTTTCGTCTGTGTTATCCTTTCCCTTCAGCTTGACTCCTGCCAAAATGCACAGTGACTCACCACCCACAGTTTCCTCCTACATCCCAACTTCTAAACTATACACAGTTCCAGTCTTTGAGATGGTAGATGCGAATTAAGATTGAAAGAAGGTGTCTCTTCAAACAGCATTGTCTACTGTATGAGATGAAAACAGTAAAGGGCATCTCAAAGTATGAGATTTGCTTTTCAGACAATTCCCAGAACTTGCAACCGGAATGTCATACCCCATTAAGAGCTGACAGCTGTGCTTAAGTAGCATTAGCCACTTGCAGATGCTTGTGGCCACTGAAAAGCATGTGTAATATTGGCAGCATGCCAGGCAATTAAAATCATCAGGGACTTTCAATTTAACAAGCTGACTGCAGCACAATGAAAGGCATCCTATTCCCTTGACAAGACGTTTTTATCACAGAGTGGTGCCTATTCAAAACAGATTTCTGCAAATATACTAAATAGCAGTAAGTCCAACTAAAATGAATTGTAAATGTGATTAGTCACATGAAGGCATAGCTCAGCATACTTCCTCCATAAACATTGTTTGGTCTAATTCAAAAGTAAATACATTGACAAGTTGAAGGAACCTACATCAAAACAAAGTGAAAAAGTAGTACCTTTTCAAAGAAAAAACATCTTTTTGAAATATTACCAGACTGATGGTGAAATTAGTAAGATTGAAATATTGAATATGTGACCTCTACTAACCTTTGTTCATGACTCTAACTGTGCAATCTATGAGGGCTCCTTCACTGCGTCATGTTTTGTTTTCAGGTGGAGCATATGTGTTTAGGCACCCACACACCCAGAAATAATGTATGCAATATTTTCCCTGTTGTAAAGAATATCATGACAACCAGTGCAATGGCCAAGAACCTGTTTGTATTCATGACCTTTAAACCTGCCCATCTGAGAGGATATCAGAAATTCAGGTACAAAATGTAAAAATATTTGATGTACCTTGCTCCTTGCAGCATTTGCTGAATATGATCTAAATTACTCTAAGGCAAAATTCAGCAAACAAAACAGCATCCATGAATATTGTGTTCTCAAATGTGGTGCAATGGATTGATTGTCACAATGGACCAGATGATGTTGATCCATAATGACAGACAATCCATAATCATGAGTCATAGGATTAGGTCCTTCACACTACTGAGTGCATGCCAACCATCACGCACCCATTTACACTAACCCTACATTAATCCCACTTTATTCTCTCCACATTCCTCTCAACTACCCCTGCTTCTGCCATTCACCAACACACTAAAGACAATTTACAATGATCAACTAACCTATCAGCCCAGAACTCCTTGGGCTGTCAAAGGAAGCCCATGTTGTCATGGGGAAAATGTGTAAACTCCACACAGACAGCACCAGACATCAGGAATGTACCCAGGTCACTGGAGCTATGAGGCAGCAGCTCTACTCACTGTGCCTTTGCACTAGCCCAATTCCATGGGGAACTGCCAGTGTATCATTTCATCTCTGACTTCCACTCCACTGAAACATGCAAGTCAGAGATGAACTAGAGGTCAGATATTCACTGATTGACTCTCATGGAGAAACACTCCTTTTCTGACCCCACAACTTTACACTGGCCATTTTGGAGTCACTAATCTTAATTGAAAGGACAAGTGATCACTTACTTACTTTATTTTACTTTATGTTTATAATTTATTTCAAGTAGCTTAAGGTACTTTTCAGATCAATTTTTAGATCTTCCCTTAAATGTTCTCTGATCAGCTTTTAAATAGGCCTTTGATAGCAGTAAGTGTCAAAATGCTATTTGGATATCTCAGGTGCAAAGCCTCAAGATCTGCCACCTAAGATCTAGTCAACATTTGCAGCGCACTCGGCCTCACAGAAGGCCGAGGCTTCCAGACTTCAGGTCAAGTGGTCCCACAGAGCAGTAAAAAGTTAGGTGTTGCCATAGAGAAAGCACGGAGTTAGAAACATAGAAACAGAGAAAACCTACAGCACAGTATAGACCCTTCAGCCCACAAAGCTGTGCTGAACATGCCCCTACCTTAGAAATTACTAGGCTTACCCATAGCCCTCTATTTTTCTAAGCTCTATGTACCTATTCAAAA
>JARFYF010065437.1:0-13808 GCA_030265395.1 Rhina ancylostomus | reverse complement strand
TAAACAACAAGAGGGAAGCTTGTTTCAAACAATGAGGGTGATACCTGTCTTTGAATCTCTTGATTGTAAATCAATTACATTGGACAATGGGTGTGATGTCTGCCTTTGGATATCTGAGGCCGGACCGAAACTCCTGGAGTCGAATTCGTTCAGTGTGCGTGACAATATCTGTATCAATCACTGTCTGCTCCTTTGGACTGCGGAAACCTCGGGAAGCGACTTTCAGAGAGCTGAGGAGACCACTCCCTGGCAGTGTACTACTAATAAACGCGTTTTAACTGAATCAATCTGGTGGTACTGTGTTACTTTGCAGCAGGCAGAAGTGGGAACTTAAAATCAGGACGACAATTTGGCGAGCCAGCCAGGAGTCCAAATTGAGGTTTCGGAAGCGTCGTGAGCGATCGACAGGGATAACGACTACCTGAGACGGAAGGGCCCACAAGGTAAGATTCACCTTGATCCCTCTCAGGGAGTTGGACACCTGATCGATCTCTTCGCTTGTTGAATATCCTCTGACGGACTCTTCACGAACTTGTCGACTGCCACAAGTAAGAGGGGTTTGGAGTTTGAGTCCACATTTAGTTTCAGATTCAGGGTTCGTGTCACTAGTGTCGTGTTTTAGGTTCGAGTCCCCAGGTTAAGGTTCAGTTTGAGTTCCCAGTTAGTTTCAGGTTTGGGGTTTGAGTCCCCAGGTTTGGGATTTAGGTTTGTGAATTTTAAGGTTTTGAGTTCCAAGTTCTGAGATCGGTTCTCCGGTGCTACCACCCTGCCTTCGACCAGTTATTAAGAGGGGAAATCTCCCACGGGAAGGTCAGGAACCTGAAGTGGGTGAAGGAGAGAGACCGATCGATCTTAGAGATAATCGCAGCGATTTGTACTGTGCAGCTGGTGAAAAAAATCGGACAAACTCTCGCTGTCTGGGTCCAATACCCCATTAATTCCATGAATTATGTAAAGTCAATCTGAAAAATGAGAATAACTTCCATAAATTATCCCATGCTTCAATAAAATAATTGGGAAATGAAATAGGGCCATTAGGGGGAACCTGGGATGTGGATCAGTGCCCAAAGACAGATGGGGTAATTTGGGAGCTCAATACAGGGGAGAAATGGAAAACATTAATGTCCACTTGGAGAAAAACGGCTGAAGACCTAACAAACAGATGTAAGCAGAGTAGTTGGGAACATAATGCACGTAGAAGGGGGATCGGTGTGTGTGAGATGAAAAAGGAAACCCCAAGAGTTGGTGAGTTCTGAATTCTCAGTGTGGAGACCACGATACTGAGAGAAACAGAAGGGAGAGGGAAGGGGTCGATCTGAAAAATAAGGAAAAACGTAGGAATAAAAATAGAGAAAAAATAAGGATAAAGTGGAGGCACCTCCCAACATGTCTGGCCTGCCCCTGCTCCGACATAATGATACAGACAAAAATGAGGAGGATTGGATTGTCCAACCCACAGCCCCTATCTTCCCCACAATTTCACTGCCGCCCCCATATAATGCGACTAGTGCACAAACCGTCCCACTCTCACCACCAATGACTGCTGTCCAACTCCTGTCCCAAGGACAATTCCATGGCCCAATTGTGTCCTGAACTAAAAATCAGTTTAGATGGAGAGAAAGCCCGCGTACAAATGGTTGTAAGGCCACAGAAAAGTGACGGAACTTTTTGGTAGGGGACAGTCCTTTAGATCCTCAGATGGACACTGATTATGACTCTGATTCTACCACTGATAAAGACGACCCTAAATATCCCGGCCCTTGAATGAGGTAAAGGGTATCCAATGCACCCCAATAGCCTAAGAACCCTAGCTGACAGTTCCCCTTGCACACTACCACTGTCCCCTCGTAATTACTCAGGACCTAGGGGACCCTAACAACCCGCACCAGCGAGTGCCAGGTCAACAGGAAGCTTCTTCTGACCATTGGCAGTGGGACTACCCCCACTACTGCCAACAGTAGGCTAGACCCCAGTACACAACAACCTTTATTGACTAGCAACCCGTTTTCTGCCTGACTAGCTGTGGGAAGTAGCCATTCCACGTACCCTGCCCTCACCGATAACTAGGTAAATGAACCTAACGTTAATTTATTAGTTGAGGGAAAACTGATCCCCGTTATGATAGACACGGGGGCCAATACCTGGACCCTCAACGCTCCTTGTATCGCACAGCACGAGCACGATTTTAAACTGTCCACAGCCACGTTTTCATTGAGTGGGTAAGGAGGCCACCGACTTGAGGCAGAGACAGACTTCACGGGGTTTTACGGGGTTCCCCAAATACTGCCAGAAAGGACCATGACTTATTACCTCACCCCTTTCTCGGTAACATGCTGTTTTACGCCACCATCAGCCCCACCGACTCCTTTCGGATGAGCCAACCGCCGATTCATGGGCCACGTCGAAAGCTGAGGTAGACTTCACCCCAGTGACCCCAGTCCAAATCCGTGCAAGGCAATTGCCTTCTGTCCCACAGTACCCACTTCGGAGAGAGGCAGTTGACAGAATAACCCATTTAATAGATTCATTCTGAAAACAGGGCATCCTGGTTCCTTGCTGATCGCCCTGCAACAGTCAGTGGTTGTTTGTTCCTCCCATACCGTAACGGCACTCATGACCTCCTATCAGACTCAACATCTTACCCAGGCCCGCTTAAACCGATACGAGGTAGCACTCCTGAATAGCCCTCTCCTTGCTTATGTAAAGAACCTCCTCCAGGCCATCCTCCTCCCTAACAAATTGGCCATCATTAAATGCTTGGCTCACCTCTCAAATGCCTCCCGAGTAACACGGGGCAATAACAGGGCAGACGTGGAGGCTAAATTGGCAGCACATCAGGGGTCTAAATTCGTATTGATTGCGGAAAAAAACGCACTTGGAATACTGCGTATAGATGAAAGAACTTCCAACAACAACAATAACAACGCAGGGCACCCCAGACATGGTCACTATTCACCACTTACAGAGGAACGCCCCTGACTCAGATAAAACAAGTGTGGAAGGTGTGTACGGGTGTACGCATTCTGCGCCACATGGCCTCTGGACGACTCTAGTTGGTAAAGTGTGTATACCTGATTCCTTGTGAACGATGCTTACTGACTGCCTGCATTCTGACACTCACTTTGGCAAGGAGGGAATGAGTAACGTTTTACTACGTACCCGGTGGCGCCCCAGATTGGATGAAGCAGCACAAAGCAAAATACGATCATGTTTGATATGCCAACAAACCAATGCTGGGGAAAGGGATTTTGTCTAAACCCAGGCAAAACCCCCTTGCCAGGTGGTCCTTTTGAATGTATTCAACTTGATTTCATTGAATTACCGTATGTACATTGTTGTGTGTCTTATTATTGTTGATGTATTTCGTAGATGGATTGAAGCTTTTCCAACCACCAGCAATAAGGCCTCAACGGTCGTGAAGTCATTACTTACAGAGACCATACCAAGGTTCAGGGTACCCCGACAGGTAAGTCCCCACTTCATATGGAAAATAAATAAGGAGTTGTGCGAGGCACTTCATATAAAACAGCAGTTCCATTGCACCTACCACCCTCAGGCAGCGGGTATCGTAGAACGAGCTAACGGCACCCTGAAGAATAAGTTAACTAAATTAGTATCAGAGACAGGTTTAATTGGCTGAAGGTTCTCCCCTTAGCTTTACACCACATGACAATTACCCCCCACTCGGCCACTGGGGTGTCGGCTGCCAAAATAGTCTATGGACGTCCGGGAAAAGCCCCATGGGATGCTAACACCCAGTTCTCCGCCCAGATTGACCTTAATATCATGGGGGATGAACTACAAAGGGATTTCAGACAACTTTACGTCCTCTCTAAAGTTTCTTCATTCACAGGTGGAGAGTGCCTTTAAACCACTGGAGGGGCAGGATGAGGAGTTGCCTGACCTGGACATTGGAGATTCAGTACGGATACGTGATTGGGAGCGCCCTAAACTCGGACCTCGGTGGAAGTGCCCCATCCAGATACTATTCCAGACTCCTACAGCTGAGAAAGTACAAGGCCAGGAATGCTGGATTCATCTGAGTGACTGTAAACGATGGCTGCCGGAAGGAAAATGCTGTTTCTCAGATTTGGACTCCTTACCATTACCGGTACACTTGCGTGGGCGTTAGAGAATAATTAGTTTAACAAATCACATATGCAGCTACATGGGAATCGCACCATTTCTACCCCTTGGCAGAATCAGTGGAAGGTCTTTATGTAGTCACACCAAGCTGGAGCCTCAGTACTCTCTTAAAATATGAACACACAAAATCAAAGTGCATTGGGCAGACGATAACTTACGGGAGGGTGCTGCCGGGTAAATGCTAGCAAGGAACAGTTACAGAATCAGGTAGTACAACCTACCACCAGTCCATCTCCTGCTGCGTTAAAGGATGGGGTTGTGGAATAGCCATCGTACAGCACACGATATCATGTGCCACCATCACTTGTACAGAGAGAATATGTGGATTTAGTTGGGGGATTGTTTAGGTGTGAATGTGTTGTTACGAGTTGTGTTATATTACTTGCAGGAGAGCGATGGGTTTGTGGGGAAGGGAATGGGATCCATGTGAAATTGTCCAAAGTCTCTTTGGAATGGCTGACCAGGGAGAATTACCTTAGAGAGCATGGGAGAAATGTTATTGGAATCCCTTGGTATTCACAGATGCCCAGTCCACAGCAATCGGGTAATGTAATCTGTTACCAGGCTAAGGAAGGGTATGTGTTCCTCTTTAATGTACTTACACCACTGCCAACCCCACTCTGCTAACCTGGTTTGCAATGGGAACGATTGGGCCGATCACGGTCCTCTGCCCCCAGAAGGCTCACGTCTGACGAAGACTTGTGGTGCGGTAAGTTAGTGAGGAGTACTGTGAGGACTGGAGATATCCTATTACGTTGGGATCTCCCTTATCGTCGTTAGGCTATGGGTTTCTGAGTACTCTTTCTCTGGGGGGTTCAGCAGGAACCATAGCCACAAAAGACCGGAACTACCTTATTTGTGGACTGGCCGTGCTGGAAAACAGTACTAAAGGGCCTGGAGGCAGTGAACCAGGGACTGGTAGAGCTTCATGCCCAGCATGTGAAAGATAGCTGGGAATCCAAGGGTTAACAACTGGCAGTGTAAGCGTTTAATAGTATGCTTCTTAGTATGGTTCTCATTGCTCAAGGTTTTTCAAGGTAAAGGATGATCTCACTATGGTTTGATTTGGTTATGTCCAGTTTTAATGGCAGGTGCAAGTGAGAAAGTAGTGCTTTTTAATCTCATGTTAGAAACTTTCTGTAAACAATTGCCTGTGTAAGTGTAGTTTATCACCGAGCTTTCCCAAGAAAAAGGGTATAAAAATGCGCTCTAACCAAGCCTTCTTTGAGTGGGTCTCGGTATAGAGTTAGAGTTACATGGTTCTCTCTCTCTCTGTATTATCCCACTCCCGCTAACGGAAGCTGATAAAGCATTTATCGCAAGTTCTGCTGTTTTCTGATTCTTTCCAGAAGCGCGGGTCGACTTTAACATTTGGCAGAAGTCGTCAGGATTTCACAGGGATCTGAGTAAGTGGCGGACGGCGTTCGGAAGGTTAACAGGAGAAAAAGGCACCTTCAGACCCCTTGGGTCTGACTCAGACATTGACCTCTAGGAACATTGTTGTCCCTCATCTGAGGTTGATCTGGTTCCCGTCGAAACCCCAAAGAACCAGTGGAGATTTACGGTAGGAATGTTATATTTTTTGGACTGTCATATGGTATTTGGTGTTCATGTGGTGAAGTAAGTACTTCATGTGGTGAAGTAAGTACATGTGGTGAAGTAAGTACTTAAAGTTCATACGGTATAAGTAACTTTTTTGGGTAAAATATAGTACTACATAGTTCATTTGCAAAACAGAGTTAGTTTTGAAATACTGTTCGTTTGGAAAACAGTCTAGGATAAATTGTAATTCGATTCAAGGCAGCGAGGCCAGGGTAAATTGTGATTCAGACATCAGACATAAATTAGAATGGGACAGTCTCTTGATAAGAGTGAAGGGGTACCCCGGTGCAGCAGATGTGTTACCTGCACCCTGAACAAAAACAGTTTCGACAATTGTCTGCAGCTTTAAATGGGAAATTGGGAGATAGGGAGTGGCCAATTGGTGGTGCGTGGTCAATAAAGAAGTTTTGGAGAAATCACAATTATTATTGGAGAGCAAGGTCAAGGAAATGTGGATAAAACAACCTAAGGACTGGAAAGAACAAGGTTTAAAAGTGGCAGAAGACAGTGGAGGGTAGCTGGAGTGATAACGCATATCGAAGAGGGATTGAGTTATGTACGAGGGAGGGTGCACCCAAAAACTGGGAGGTTTTAAAGGTTGTGTGAATGGTATCACAAACAAGAAAATGTGTGTAAAGATAACAAAGTTCATTGATTAATAAAATGGCCAAAGGTAGTGAAATTGCTAATGACCCCAGGGACCCACTGTCAGGCATGGTGATCCTATACTTGCAGAATTAGGATGATGAATTGGAAGATTCTTTATGGGCAAAACCATCCCCATATGCCCCTCAGGGACCCCTAAATCACCAAGCTTCTGTCATTGCCACTCCCTCAATTACCTCAGGCTCAGGCTCCTGTCAGGGATGAGCAAGCGATACAAACAATAGCTGACAGTGTGAAAATAGCCCCAAGACCAACGAGAAAGAAAGTCCCTGAAGTAACAGTGCACCCTGTTCGAGTACTTCCCAATCCCCGAGAAGGGGCTTAGTGCCAGTCAGACACTGTGGAGCTTTATGCACCATGGAAACCTCAAGAGATGTTTTCAATTACTCATCATACCCCAGATAGAAACAAAAATCCCATTGGATTCATAAATTATGTATGATCTACCCAGACCATGTATGGGGCAAAACCATGAGATCTCTTTTCCCCCTGTCATTCTATACTGAATCCTGAAGAGAATATTAAGTGGAAGGCAGCAATGCTGCTCCCAGCAGGAGGGGGAAATCTTATTGATAGCCACGAAGATTTAAATCAGAAAAATGGCAATCTGAATCAGCAAGTTACTGTCATGTTAACAGCTCTCTCAGAGTTTAAAATGACCGATTGATATGAGCAAGGTTTTGGGATGTAAACCTCCTCCGAAAGAAACAGCCCAGGAATTTTGGGAATGCTTTACTACAGCACATCAAACATATTCTGAGGTCAGGCATACAATAATGGACAGCCATCAGCACAGTTTAATGCGATTCTAATGCAGTGCTTCTCAGAAAAAAAAAACAACATCATTCGTAAAGACTAACCTGGACTGGTGTGATAATGCCAGGGAACAATCCCGCGGAGCAGTGTTGGCTTTTTGACCCAACAATAAAGAGGAAACTGGGTCCTCAGCCAAATCCCATGTGAAGTACGAGTTCCTCCTACATGCACCAATGGCAGATAACTGGGATGATTATTCATACCCCAGTATTGCTAGTCCTCCAGAAGGAACAGAACAGATTCTCCTCCAAAGGCCCTATCAGCAAGGAAGGAGAAGGCTGTGGGGGTGGGGTCAGGGACCTCAGACTCACTCTAATGTCTTTAATGGATGACCACCGCCACGCAGGGATGTCTGCTTTAATTGTGATAGAGAAGGACACTGGTGACAGGAATGTCCCTTTAATTACCAGGAGAATATGGACAGCAGGTATGAGAGAAGGAGGGAACCCTTCACCACTGACGACCCTTTCAGACAATGACTCGAGGTGGAAGGAAGGGCCTCATAGCAAAAGGGAGGATTGAAGAACCCTTTGTGATGATGAATGTGCAGGGAGACTCCCTTCCATTTTTGGTTGATACAGGGGAAACCTAGTCCACCCTGAATCAGGAACTCGTGGAAGAATATGGTCTACCTGTAACTACTCGTATTGTTGGAATGTCTGGACTAGAAGGTAACCTCAGAGACCATCCAACTGTAGAAACTTTGCAAGTAACTTATGATTATTCAGCTTGGCTGGAAGGGAATTGGAGTGGAAATATTGTACGCTGATAGCGGGCTCTATGCGAGTTCACCCTGTGTACAGCCCTCCTCAATGGTGGTCAGTAGACCTTCCCCCGAAGCCACTCTTTTCTGACCTGCCGAACCCTCATGTTACCCTGTGCTATGATCCCATTGGTCATGATTGGGAGAAAGAGCATTTCTACGAGGCATATGAAGGACACACAGTAAATGTACACATGACGGGAAAAGTTGAGGGACTGCAGGGAACAACCCTGATTGCAGAAGTGCCAGAGATGAAGTGGGAACAAACTGGATTAATCCATCCACATGTTACACTTACTATTAATAAGGGACATATGACTAAGGAACTCTGTTTTGACACAATGCTTGGTGAATCTTGCTGATCCTAATTTGACTACTAAGCAGGAGTTCCCTCAAGGTGTGTTGACATATTGGATGATGACTTATGAAGTTGGTGGCATATTGAAACACCATCGGACACAGGATAAGACGGAAGTTCCTGATGAGGTCTGGTCTGCGTCTCCATACAAGATAGGAAAAACTACCTGTGCGTCCGACGCCCAGCTGCCGGCAGTACCACAGTACCCTTTGAAGCCGGAAGCATGTGAAGGCATAAGGGAGCTGGTGGATTTGTTGGTACGTCAAGGTATTCTCATACCTTGTCACTCCCCCTGCAACACACCGATTTTACAGGTTCCGATGCCCGGATGCTCAGAGTGGCACCTAGTGCAAGATTTATGTGCTGTCAATGACGTTGTGATGTTGATACATCCTATTGTGCCAAATCAGGCTAATATTTTCAGTCTCATTCCTGCAACATCTACAATATTTTTGGTAATAGATTTACAACATGCCTTCTTTTCAGTCCCTCTGCACCCAGACAGCCAATACCTTTTCGCTTTCACCTATGAGGGACAGCGATATAAACGGACGCAGCTACCGCAAGGTTTTATTCATTCACCTACATTGTTCTCGCAGTCCCTTTGGCAACAGATGATGTCATTAACTCTTCCTGGTGGTTCCACTGTCATTCAATATGTGGATGACCTGTTGCTGGCCAGCCCGGATAAAGAGACGAATGACAAGGATACTGAATCACTTGTGAAGGCACGACATGGATGGGGATATTCATTCCCCGACGGAAGGTAACGCAGGGAAAAGAAGAGGTAAAATTCCTGGGAATCATGTTGAGCACCACAGAAAGAAAATTCGCTCCAGCTCGCACTATTCTTGTTACTAACTACCCTGCCCCTCAAACACCAGAACAAAAGTGGGCCTTTTTGGGGTTGGTAAATTTCCATTGAGTGGATTCCTAACGTAGCAATGTTGACGAAGGAACTTTCCCTTTTGTTCCATTAATGTGCTACAGCACTTTACTCTGTCCACTCAACAATTCGCGGTGATTGAGAAATTAAAAGGAGCCTTGTGCTCAGCTCCAGCTCATGGACGACCTCTCTATGACCAGCCATTCCAACTTCACGTTACAGTTACACAAGGGTGCGCCACAGCTGTGCTTACCCAATATCATGGCAATGTCCAGAGACCTGTAGCCTATTTTTCTGTCAAACTGGGCCCAGTGGCACAGGGAATGCCTCCGTGTACACAAATTTTACCGGCTTTGCATGACATTGTTTCTGCAGCTGCTATTACTACTCTGCACCAGCCGGTTCAGGTTTACACACAGCATTCAGTCGCAGCCCTGATGACGTCAGAGCAATCTCGCCACCTGACTCAAGCAAGACTGGGAAGATGAGGTCTCCCTGTTGGCCAAACCACACTTAACCTTCCATAATTGTACAAATGTCAATCCAGCTTCTTTCCTGACACAGCCACCTTGATCAGATCTGAGCCTGATCATGATTGTCGACAGAGAAATCATCGTCTAACTTCAGCTCGTGAGGATTTAAAGGACGGTCCGATTGATGGAGCCGGAACCTGGTTTATGGATGGCTCATCCTTTCTGGATGACCAAGGCCAGCGATGATCTGGTTATTCAATCGTCCAGGGAACTGATACAGTAATGGAGGCTACAGACTTTATCTTAGGTGAAAAAGGAAGAACATGTGTAATCATAGGTCGCAAATGTTGTATTTGTATCCCTGATGAGTCTAATAAGACTACATCCCTCTGTAAGCACATTGTTAGAGAACTTAACAACATTAGAGAAGTAGGGCAGGACCTGCATGGGTTCACTGAAGGGTCTAAATGGCAACAGCCCTTCAGAGGCCTGTTTAGTAACATTTGGGATATAATATTTTATTATGGCTTTATAGTAGTACTTATTATTGTTGTAATCATTATAGTATGCTATCTTTTTCACTAATAACACAGTATTGTACTCAGTCTATTCCTTTATAGAATTATTTATCATAAATGATAAAGAGGAGGGAATGTGTAAAGATAGCTGGGAACTCAAGAGTTCATGACTGGCAGTGTAAGGGTTAATAGTGTGCATTTAGTATGGAAAGGAAGAAACTTACCAGAGACTTACCTTCACCTCTTCTCACCAAATCCTCTAGAGCCAAAGCTGTAGCTCCCCACGCTGACACTGATCCACTCACCCAACGACTATTCCCTAAACAGCCACTCAACTTACACCTACTTTTCCTTTATTTGCTGATGTTAATCAGCTGATCAGCAGGTAACAATTTGCAAATGTGCCCCGTTTAGACTCTTGCAAGGTGAAACTCACCAGCACAGGCACTGAGACTCACCTCTTTTCAAAGGTCCTGCTCCAAGTTTTGCTCACACACACAGTCTCGCTCACGGTCTGACACCATCCATTCTGTGAATTAAAGTTTCCTCTCCACTGCTGCAACCCTCCCACCCTCTCCCAGATAAGTAGTAGAGGTGGGAACAATTTCAATGTTCAATCGACATTTGGACTGCGACATGGAAAAGAAAAATTGAGAGGGAGATGGTCCAAAGGCAAGCATATGGGATGGGCTCAGTAGGGCAACATGGTTAGCATGGATGGATTGGGCCGAAGGGACTGTTTCCCTGCTGTATAACTCTATGAATATAGTACTGAGCATTTGAGTCGATAGAGAAGAAGATGAGAGTGGTTAGCAACATGAACTGTTCCCAAAGAATAAAAAATGTTTATTTAAGTAATTTATTAATGAGTCAGTGGATATTTCAGCCCCAGCTTTATCTCGTCTCTGATCTTACTGTGTCCCTGCATAAATAAATGGGTTTACGCAGGAACTGAAGCGCGTATCCAATTTCTTCCAGAGGGAATATTGAGTCACTGAAATTGGAACCTGAAAATTAAGATACATCGGCAATGCGAATGTAGAGGAAAGTTATCAGTACCAGTAGCCAAGAGGATGAAGATACCCGAGACACTGAGGAGCAGGACCATAGACTTCCTGCGGCTGTCCGTCTCCGGGTCGCTCTGTTTCTCACTGTTCCCACTGCCCTGGAGTTTCCTGCGGATTCTAATGGCCCTTAAAATGTGCCTGACGGTGAGGAAATTGAACAGCAAAATTAGAACGAATGGCAGACAAGGGACGACAATCCTTTCGATCGAGTCATATACTACCCAGCCAACCGAGGTGTAATATGTTGCCTTAACTATGCACGGTGTGGGCTCGGTTTTATGTGGCGGTTCATAAACAAAATACATTGGTACATTTTTGAAACAGCCCAGGGCAGTAACCGTTCCGATCACCACTGTCGCCGTTCGCTCCGTGCAATATTTTGTTTTCAATTTTTGGCAGCAAATAGCCACAAAGCGATCAAAGGTGAACATCACCGTCACCCAGACAGAGCAGTCTGTTACGGCGAGGGCTAGTGCGAGATTTATAGTGCAGGCCGGAGTGATGGACAGGAAATTGGCCGGGAAAGTCATGGGAACGATCCGGTTTAATATCACACCCGTGATAATGACCAGGAGATCTGTCACCGCCATCGACAGCAGGTAGACAGTGATACATCTGGAGAGACCACATCGTCTGCGCAACATTATCCCAATCACGGCCAAGTTAGCTGCAATAGAGGAAAACCGAAGGAGTAAATGTGTGTTCGTGATTGTGTGTGGGTGGTGTGTCTGTGGCTAAGTGTGGTTTGAGTGTGTGGTGTGTGCATGTTCATTTGTGGTGAGAGTGGTGTGTTGATTTGTGGTGTTCGTGTGGAGCATATTTAGTCTGTGCATCTGTTTGTGTGCTGTACTTTGTGTGTCCATGTCTGGTGTGTGCAATGTGTTTTTTGTAGGAGGAGTGTATTTCGTGTGTGTGCATATGTGGTGTGTTTTTGTGGAAGGAGAGTATTTGGTGGAGCATATTTTGTCTTTTCAATGTGTGTGAGACAAACCTTGGAACAGATAATATGGTACTTGACAGTGTTCTGTGCGACTTTTATTGCTTTGACACTTGAAACTGAGTTGTCAGACAGTTACCCCACTCAGAATTCTATCATGTGATTAACTGTGCTGTGATGTTGCAACATACTTCACTTTGTATCTTACCATAGAGTCTGTCTTGGTGGAAGATATCCAGAGCAAGAACGTTCTCATACACCGAACACTTCAACAGTATTAACACCACTGATATTTGTGTTGTTCATCAGCTCTTGCATATCACTGGAAGTACTGAAAAAGCTTTTTTTTTCAATTCGTTTCACCCCATCCAATACTTCTCCCTCTGGTACAAAAATGACATCGACCCCTTCTCTTGTGAAGATACCCAGATGAATGTTTGGAACTCAGTTCCCGAAAGCGATATATGCATATTTAAACCACATCTGGATGTGTATTTGAAGAGCGCTGTGGACATGGTGCTCAAAAGTGGGATGAGGCTTTTTCTACTGGCACAGAGACAGTGCACCAACTGGCCCGACATTGTAAATCTTCATAACTCAGTTAAATCACAGATCACTGCTGCAAAGCTGCGCTCCCTCGGATGTTCCTTTCACATGCACGTCTTCATCCACCAAACCAATTCTGTATTTCTCTCCACTCCCTCCCCAGGTGCACCGCTGATCATCTGGTTTGTCCAATCTCCATGTAGTTTAAGATAACCCATAGTTTTTTCCTTCACCAAGAATACTAAGATCAAGCCCTATTCTATCATTCACACTTCTTCTTGCCTGCACTAATTTGAGCTATAATCCTATCCAACTAAGATAACATAAGATATCTTTATAAGTTACATGTACATTGAAACAAATAGTGAAATACATCTTTTTGCGTAGAGTGTTCTGGGGGGCAGCCTGCAGGTGTCACCACGCTTCCAGCCCCAACATAGCATTCTCACAACTTCCTAACCTTTGGAATGTGGGAGAAAACGAGAGCACCCGGAGGAAATCCACGCAGACACGGGGAGAACATACAATCTCATTACAGACAGTGGCCGGGAGTCTTTTGGTGGCGCTACATGGAGCAGGTCGTGTCTTGGCTCTGCTCCACTCACCTTTTAACTCCTCATGCACCACCCTTTAATAAGACCTTATAAAACCACAGATGAGGCTGGAGCTTACCTCAACTCACTTTGGAAGCTATCTCTAAACTGGATAAAACGCTTGACAGATTTGCCACTTTGGAAATGCTGTTCAAAGATACTGAAGACAGACAGATCAAACTCATACAGGAGAATGCTAAACAACAGCAATTAATGGCTGAACTGATCAAGCTGGCAAAGAGAGATCGCAGGCTAGACTTACTGGAAAAAGATTTAACTGTGACCAAACAAAGACAAGAACAGTAAAGACAGAGGATTGTTGATTTAGAAAGCCACAGTCGGAGAAATAATGTGAGCATCATTGGCCTCTCTGAGAACGCTGAATCTGGTAATCCCATTGAATTCTTTTCTAAACTTCTGAAGGATGTGCTTGGCCC
>JARFYF010065410.1:0-13884 GCA_030265395.1 Rhina ancylostomus | reverse complement strand
TATGAAGGGGATTTGGGAGCTCCGGCGACGCCGCAGCCTATCAGCGGTTGACGGAGCCGTCATGTTGCCGGCTGTCAGTGTGGGGCCTGCGAGTTGGAGGCGGGGCTCGGTCGCCCGAGTGGGTTCGGTGCCGCCGGGCGGGGGTGGGGGAATGGGCCCGGCATCGCCACTCGGAACGCGCCTCTCACCAATCGGTGGCCCGCCCCGCCCGTCAATCCGTCAGCCGTAGCCAATCGGCGGCGCGGAGAGGCGGGCCGCTGCCGGCTGTGGTTTGGTGCCGCGCTGAGGTGGAGGGGGGAAAGGGTGGCGGTGAGATGAAGCTCTGGCGGCTGACGAGCCGCGAGTGGGCCAAGGAGAGCAACAGCAGCACCACCAGTACCGTCGTCTACAAGGAGCACATGACGAGGAGTCAGGAGCTGGAGAGCGGTGCGTGCTGGGGTTGATGGTGGGAGGGTGGGCTCCCTCTGAGGAAAGGCCTCTGTCCCCACCGCAGGCCTCCCCAGTCACTGAACTGTGTTCATCACCAATACAAGTTAAATGGGACACTGCCGACCTGTGCACAGAAAGATCCCACCGGCTGACACTGTCCCAGGCACAACTTGGTTTCCCCATCAAGTGCCCCCCCCCCATCTGGGAGGATGGGCAGAGACTGGGGGCTAGATATCTGTTGGTGAAGGCTGAATCTCCAACAAAGCAGCACTCTTTGTGTTCCAGTGACTAGTGTGGGAGTAGAACCCACACAGCCTGTTTTGGAGACAGTTTCCAAATCGGCGAAGGCTGACAGCTGGTCCCCATGAGCAGATTGGTAGAGAGTAGGAAGCCTGGTTAAATTATTTTGGCATTCATCTAATTAGATGCTTCTAGCAACTGATGGGCAGCACTCTTTTAAACCTGCTCTGATTGGGAATAGAAATCTTTATAATGTGGTTTCAGGGCAGAGTTGGAAAATCTTTGAAATAGAACTGATGTTTTCAAGTCTTCAAGAGGTACAGTGCAATTATTGGCCTTGGGTTGTTATGCTGTCACTTCACAATTCCTGCTATTGTGTGGAAAAGGATATTTAGATTAAGGACCATTAGACATCTTAGTAGGAGGAGGTGGTAGCTCTTAAGGTAAAATTAAACACTTTATCTGTCATTGTAATGAAGAGGCAGAAAACATGGAGGTGATGGAAAGTGTTCTTAAATGAGGAATTGTAGGAAGTAAGTTTTTTATAAAAGTGTTTTGGAGAATTTAGTAGGTATGGCAGCCAATGAACTGATGATCTACATTCAAAGATCTGGAAAGGGATGGAGATAATGGATCTGCTAGTTGTCATTTTCCAAAATTACATGGATCCTAGAATGGTTCCCACAGATTGGAACATATCAATTGTAGCTCTCTTTGAAGGAGAGAGTCAGAGAGCTACAGACCAGATACTCTGACATCAATGGTAAGGAAAATGCTAGCATCTTTCACTCAGGATGTGCCTACAGGGCAAGGAAAAGATAAAGGGTATGTAGTGTCAATGTGAATTTGAGGCAGAAATCCTGTTTGATAATTGTTAGTTTCTTTGAAATTGTAGTGAGTTGATAAAGGAGGAATTTGGTTGAGGACTTTCAGCATGAGGCCTTTATTAAGGTGGCACATTCAATTAAGAAAATTAGAGCACATGGAATTGGTGCTTAATATACTGGTTTGGTGTGAGGACTGCCTAACAGAACGAGTAAGAAAAGAAACACTCATTTTTGATTGGTTAGCTGTGTCTAGTGGGATGCTGCATGAATTATTGCTGGGACCTTGCTAATTTACAATCTATAATCAGTGATTTGGATGAGGGATCAAGTGCAATATATCCCAGTTCGCTGAGTCAAAGCTGGTAGCCATAAGAGTTTGGAAGGCTGTAGAGGGGCTTCAGGAGGATACAGACAGGCTAAGCAGATGAAATATGAGAAAAAATGTGGGCATCCATTTAAGTAGAAAAATAGAAATATAGGGTATTTCTTAAATAGCAAGAATTGATGTTGGTGATCAGGGGGACTTGGGTTTCCTTGTAGGGGGAATCATTGAGCATTAATGTGCAGGCACAGCAAGCTATTTGGAAGGCAAATGGTATGTTAGCCTTTGCTGCAAGAGGATTTGACTCCATCTCACCAGGGCTCTGCATGATTTCAGTAAGGCAGCACCTAGAATATAGTGTACACATCTGATCCCTTAATCTGTGGAAAGATATACTTGCAAAAAAGGGAGTGCAATGAAGGTTACCACAGATAAAGCTGAGGGAAATTGGACTCTCAAGTTTAGAAAAATGAGGCAATCTCATTGAAACATATTAAAAAAACTTTTGAGGATGATATTCCCTGGGTTTGGGTGTCTAGAATAAAATAAGGGAGTTAATCATTCAGAACAGATAAAAAGAAATGTACTTATCTAGAAGGTATTGAATTCAGTTGCTGAGTGTTGTTAGGACAGAAATCTATATTTGGATGTTCAGAGATTCCATGGATAAGGGTTTGGTGCAAGAAAGTGGTACTGAGGGAAAAGATTAGTTGTGATCGTATGGCATGGTGGGTCAGGTGTGAGCGGCTGAATGGCCTGCTACTTCTCATGTTCTAACAACACAGTTACTTTTTGCATGCTCCAGATTTGATTTTCTGCATTCACCAAATCCATCAAAATTTTATTTCCCTGGAACTGCAGCTAACTGTCTTTTGTATCTACTTTTACAGTATAGTCAGTGACCTTGGTAACCTTTATTCTGCAACTACATTACTCTCTTAAATTTGTGCTGTCTAATATTAATGAGCGTAGGAGGGGGTCCCAGTAGTCAGGGTCAATCGTTCATTCTTTTTCTTCCTCTGAGCTAGTCAGAACACAGTGTTTGCAATGCACAGCATTTGAGGAATGTGACTTTGAGGGATGAGCAAACAATGCAGATGTAGATACCTTGATCTGTGCCCGCAAGATTGAAGTGATTCAAACTTGCTTTGCAGAGGATTCAGGCACTTTTTTATTCCATTGAGCTAGATTTGAAATATTCCAGGAATGAAAGAATGTTTAACCACATAATATCTGGAATTTTTAAAAAAATGGTCATGTACCTTCTCACTAGGGAGGTGAGGGTGGGTGGGGAATTGTGCATAAAATTAAAATCCATATTTTCAGCTATTTTAATTACTGACATTCACAGATTTTTTGACTTCTAATTACAGACATGCAGATATCAGCAAAAAATGATAAGAGTGGTTCTTTCCAAAGCTCTTATCCAAAAGTTTCACCTGGACAAACTGGTGAAAATGTAATTCCATTTATCTTTGATCTGAGGACAATGTGATCCTTGGCCCACAGTTTGGGGATACTCCATGTCATCCTCTCTAGGTGACTTTTAAGCTATGCCTTGGAAACCATTGTACTCTGCAGGGATGCCTACAGGTTCTGTATGAGGTGGGTGTTGATTTGCATATGCAACCTGTTTGGAAAGAGTCTTACTGCTGCTACTTTTTGTTGATTTCTAGTTTTAATTCAATTGTGCATGTTTAGTTTGAGATTTCCGTCTAACTGTGATGTTTCTCTTGCTGAGTGGGTCTGGCTGCTTTTAGATGCATTTCTTTACCATTTACATTCTTAAAAGCATTAGCTTCTTGCTCTTTTCTGTAGTTAACTTCATTTTCAAACCCTTCACTAGGGTGTTAACTGTGTGCAGTGCTTCTTCTCCTTGTATCAACACTCTGCACTGAGTGCTTCAGAGCTTGTATTTATTGTGTGGCAATATTTTCTTAATCAGACACCTACAGGGCTCCCCTTGTTTCTAGCCCTGTGGAATTTCTTTTGTTTCTCCTTTGAAGGTGGAACAACATGAAAGCTGTCGATGGCTTGGACTGGAACATCATGTCCGCCAGAGTGAAGAAGAATGGTGACAGTAAAAGGAGTGATATTTTTAAAATGAAAGCTTCTCATTTCAAATGGAAAAAATCCCACGGCTCACATTGGGAGAAAGGCTCAAAATGACTTCTATAAAGTTAACATGAAGAAAAAAATGGCATTGGACGACTATAATTAAAATAATTCAAATAAAATTACAGAATCTATTGAGACATTTTCAACCGCTGCATTTGTTTACAGGAATTTGTACAATATCAGTGTTTTTATATTGGCCAAAAAATGGTCACAAAGGCTTGCCTCTGTCTTGAAGCATGTTATTTGCCCCGATTTTCAATTTCTAATCCAAAAAACTGCTTTTGAAACGACAAAGCACTATTGATAGGAATTGGTGGATGGTGGCAGATGGGAGAGTCTGCTTTAAAGGTTGAGCTGAAGATTTCGTTTTCTGCAAGACAACTTGTTCTTAATGGCCCATTTTGGGCTTTGGTTGTCTACGTTTCACTGTCTGGTTTTCTTGATTCAGTTTTGAGCAATGGTATGGAGGGTTGAATGAGGACTTCCATATCTGCTCAGTTGTTGCTTGTTAGGGTGCAGTTTGACTGGTGCTTGTTGTCTTTTGATATCTTATCCAACTGTTCATTCTTCATTTGTGAATCTAGCCCATGAGAAACAATAGGACAGGTGACCATGGGACTGGGTAATGTTGCTCAACTCAGTCCAGGTATCAACATTCACAAGTGCATTTCCCAGCAGGCTTGGTAGTAGATACACTGGCTCATTATCAACTTCACTGATCAGAGATTCAGGAATTGTCCCTTTTATTGTCACCATATTACGTTCAGTTAGCTCAGCACTTCAAGAATTAAGCCAATTTAGTCATGGTGGCTCCTTGTTAGTTTAATAAGATGTACCAACAGGTAATCAAAGGATTTTTCTGACTAAAGTGGATGTGATGCAAATTGAAATTTGAATCTTATGTCATTTCATAACATTAATGTTGAAGTTAAATATCCTCAATTTGGAGTTGGATGAGCCCAAAGTCATGAATTTTAAGTGCATGTGTTTACAATACTACCATTACTTGCAATTGCAAATGCTTTTTGCATCAAAATGTCCGGGTTTAATCTTTTATAAACAAATCTGGAGATTTGTAGAAGTCATTGTGCTCCAGAACTTTGAGCAAAGATAACATTCATTTGTGATGGTAGTTGTCTGATGCTCTTTTGTTTGTCAAAATACTTCTGGACATTCAGTACAAGTTGAGTGGAAACGTCATTCAATTAAATATTGCAAAGCTCATTTATTTTCTTCAGTGTATCCCACCAACTTATTTCCTCACCCACTGGGTCTATTCCTCTCCCCTAGCAAATCCAACACTAAGCCAAACTGTCTGTATAAGCTCTGTGCCCTATCTAACCCTGAGCTGAGTGTCTAACCCCATGCTCTCTCCACTTGAATTGTCTTGTCTCCATCCACCTCCAATGTAAAGCCTTCAGCTTGTCTGCAGCTGAAACCCTCATCTATATTCGGCCTTTATAAACTCTGCTTCTCGTATTCTTGCATGCGTGAGTCACTGTTAACCCTTCAATACCCCAGTCTTGATCTACCTTTGCTCAGTCTAGCAGGACTTCAGTGTTGTGTTTGCATCTTTTGGTCTTGCATTTTCCTATTTCTGTATTCTGCTCCAGCCCTATAACCTAGATCTGTGCATTCGTCATTTCTGGCCTCTGCATATTGCTGATTTGTACATCTATGTTGGCGATACTATCCGGGTCCTAAACATTGGCATTTTTTTTAATTTGCCTAACTTGTATGGCTTCCTACATTACATTCCTTGTTAAAAGCACTTTTTAAAAAAGTTACTTGTTTTATCTCCTAAACAGTTGGGTTCTGTGCTGTTTTTTTAATTAAATTCCACTTTAGCTCTTTCTGGGGATATGGCAGATCTTTTATGAACTAGTCATCATGAGGACTTTGGGATTAGTTTATATTATTAATTTAATGATTGCAAATAGCTCCTAAAGAACAATATTATCTCTTTGCTATCTGTGCACATGATCATCTTGCTGATATTGTAGTTTTCTCAAGCTCTGTGACTGGTAGATTGTAAAGTCACCCAAAATCTTGGTAAATTCCTATGCTCATGAGATGAGGTTTATCACGTTATTTACTTACCCCTTTAATGAATCAAGTGTTTTCATGTGTGCTCACATTTAATTTTGCACTTATCTTTCATTTTGGCCAGTCTTGGCATATTGTGAACCAGTGACCTTAATATTATTTAAATACACATTCTATTTTCATGGTTGAAGGTGTTTTTTTTTGTTATTCTGTGACCAGTCCTTGTGGCCCTTTATCATGTACCTCAAACTTGCTGATGTTTCTGCTGACTTGGTGCTGTAATGTAGTAACAGTCTGAACTGTAAGTGCAAGTCTTTGGAGTGGAATTTGAAACCCACAGCCTGTGGAATCCATGGCAAAAATCCTGTTACCTAAGTTGCAGCTGACATGTTGCATCTTTTACTCATTTGCCAGTGTTACTTAATCTGTAGATAATGTAAAATTTGTGTTGATCATTATAAGATCATATTTGTTGGGTGTATTTGCCAAAGTGGTTTGACTGCAAGTAATAAAGAAGGTAAGTTTGTGCTAACAGGAAATAGTTGGCTTTGACACATGATGTCCTGTAGGTGGTGGTCTTGTTCTAAAGTTCCTCTACCTTTTTCAAATCTATCCTGTTTCAATACATCTTTCTGGGAATGTGAGTTAAATTTGCTTTTTGTAGCTGGGACATTATAATTTTAAATATTTTCAGTTATTTATGTTACACCTTTTTAAACCCTTTTACCAAATTTCCATTCCATTTTTCATGCAGAAGCTAGCAGAAGACTTGTACATATATAATGTATGAATTGCCTTATTTATCTAGGTAATCAATAGAATAATGTAGCTTGGTAAACTGCTTTTTTTAAATAACGAGGTCTGAAATATTTTATTTGTTGGGAATTAATTTCTTTTGGAATTATGCTTTTGTGTATAAATATTTAATTAATCTATGATTGCTATTTATGTTCTGAAGGTGTCTTTAATTTCATGAAGCTTCTACATGTAAATTACCAGGATGACCACATTTCGTGCAAAGTGAAAATATTTCCATTTTAGGATGCTACTTTTAATGGAAGGATTGGTAGTTCTGCCGAAGGGTTTCAGACCCAAAGTATTGACTCTTTCTCCTTCTACAGATGCTGCCAGACCAGAGCTTTTGCAGATTTTTTTTAAAATCGGGGTTCCACCATTTGCAGTTGTTTTGACTTTGATAGTTCTGCTTTTTGTTTCTGACTGCCTGGACATCAGACACTCCCAGATCACTTAGTACTGCACTGCACCATGCCACCCAACTCATTATAGTTCATTCATTCAGAATACCCTGATTGCATTTGTGTTACCATCTCAAAGGTTGTGTTTGTCCCTGGAGAGCTGATAATTATTTGCAAAATGGGAGGGCCAGTGATGCCAGTTTCAGGCATTATGACATCTACCAGTTAGCTTTAGCACTCATGCATACTGAACTAAACAAATGTTGCCCAGTAATAGAGAGCAAGAGTATTCATCTCATGAGAAAATGTCTAGCATGTTAGCCTTTGATATTAGAAAGCTGCTTGCTGGATTAAATAGAATGGAGATGCAAGGCATTCTCT
The DNA here is from genome assembly GCA_030265395.1 of Rhina ancylostomus. NCBI lineage: Eukaryota > Metazoa > Chordata > Chondrichthyes > Rhinopristiformes > Rhinidae > Rhina > Rhina ancylostomus. The sequence goes on along the minus strand of JARFYF010065410.1, from coordinate 6,325 downwards.
CTCATTTGAAACTTGATTCTGCTGTTTATCCAGTCTGTTACTGAAGTCATAGGGGATCGCATTCTGTATGACTTCCAAGCACTCCACACTGCTTGTAATGTTTGTTGCTTGCGTGCCCTGTTCATTACTTTAACTTGGCCACAGTGCATTATTAGTTAAACTTTCTCCCTCATCTCTATTTTCTCCAGTTTCTAGAGCTTCTCCCAAGTTTCTAGAGTTTTCTCCAAGCTGCTAGCAATTTGGCAAGGGCAGTGGGTCATCTAGGACCTTGGGTTGGGAACAGTAGTCTAATTCCTTGATGTTTAAGGAAATTGGAATAGTGAATGAGGAATGGGGTACATCAAAGTCAAATTTAAGTACAGAGAAAGATTATGCAAACCTTTTAAGTAGGAGCCAGGAAAAGGGCTCTTTGGGACTTTGAAATACTGTGTTTGCTTATTCCTCATTGCAGGCTGATCAAAGTAGAGCACATGTGACAATGAGCAAGGATATGAGCTGGGCTTGAGTGCATGTGACGTCATTGCCCTCTCCTATTGGGCTGGGAGGTACCACTTGTGATTATTGCAGTGTTCCGAACTCCAACTAAGCATCATAAACTTGCTATGGGCCAACTGTTTCCTGTGGGGTAGGGGGGTGGTGCTGTGGTGGGGGCAGAAAGTTAGTGGCTTTGCAGCAGTAACACTGAAATCCAGTTTTTTAAAAAGAAATTATATTTGTTTTTTATCCTGCTGATTCATTCTTTTCAGTAATTGCTCATTAAATGGATCTTTAAACTTAATTGGTGATTTGGTGATGCAACCTATGGAGCCTTTCAACTGATACTACTCAAAAATATTTACATCAATTTCACCTTGCTGGGCTGAGCAAAGTACTTGATGTTCACACCATATGACAGCAAATCTAACGCTTGCACCACTTTGTGAGGAAAATAAATCCCAGTTTCCTCAAAACTCTTAAAATACTCTCCCCTCTAGTCATCCTCTTGCCTGTGGCAGTTTGTGTGCTCCTGCTGTTTGGCTGCCATAAGGATTGTCTTTGAAGGTGTATGATCTTCTGTGAGTGCTGCTTGGCAAAGTGCAGTAGAATGATGCTTCTCCCATGGAAAGTCCTGTTTCAATACATCTTTTGAGGTGGAAACTGCCCTAACACTGGGGCAAACTTGCTTTTAGTTTTTTTTTATTAATCTTTGTAAGGACTTTATATCATGCTAGTGCAACACTGGCATGAAAAAAAGTGAAATCCAGTTTCTCGTATCTGTTCTATGTTGAAGTCTCTTCATTAATATTCTTGTCAACTGGGATCTATCAAAACGTTTCTCTCTCCTGAAAAAGCTTCTCACCCTTTTGAAATGTGCACTTTAGTCTTCTTTCCCCTTCTCAATATCCTCCACAACTTTTTGAATATAACACTTGCTACCCACATTTATAACCATCTTGACTCTCTTAACATTGTTGGTGAATGAAAAATAATGTTAATAGAAAAGTGCAGTGTCACTCATTTGGGTATATAAATGCTAAGCATGTTAAATATGTTTATGCTAAAATGCTAAACAAGCTTCTTGGGAAAAGTAATACAACATGCAGGGAAAAGAGCAATATGCTCTTTGGTACCTGGGGTGTCTCAGATTCATGAGCAGTGTTGTGAAGTGATAGCTAGAATTTGTACAAAAAAAAGGTATTAAGGGATATGGGGAAAAGACAGATTTGTAGTTAGGCCATAGATCTGGAGGATCTTATTCAATGTCAGAGCAGGCATGAGATAGTAAGTAGCTCTTCCTGGAGTGAATGGGACGTAGACCTAGTTCATATAACAATAGAATACAAGATACAGCAAAGTCTCTTGTCCTTCTACAAAAACCCTTGGTCTGTAAATTAAAATAGTTGGGCAGCATCTGTGGAGAGAAAAACAATGTCTGATCTTAGACCAGAACTGCTCTGCTGAAAAACTATTGATCTGAAGCATTAACTGTATTTCTTTCTGCACAGATGCTGCCTGACTAACTGTGAATATGTCTGGCAGTTTGTTTTTATTTTAGGTTTCCAGCATCTGCAGTTTTTTTCTGCTTTTTAAATTAAAATACTCACTGCATCATAGAGTACAGAGTGATAGTGAAGTTTAGGAATGCATGCAGGGAGCAGCCACTAGATTAATTCCTAGTTTTTTTTAAATTCATTCAAGGGATGTGGGCTTTGCAGACTAAGCTGGCATTTAATTGCCCATCCAAGGCAGGCTAATTCTTTAAAGGTCCGTATATTTATTGGATTATTAAATGTTACTGAAGGGGAAAATATGTATGTGTTTAGGTGAACAGAAGTTGTTCAAATGTCAGGAAGTAAGCCTTCCCAGAAAATACTGTACAAGTAAATCAGGTTCTTCTTGATTGATGACAATGCTAATTTACTAAATTCCTCAATGAGAGAACAATCTTTTGGCCAGGGCGGAGATGGTCCCATTCTTGCGTAAAAGTAGGTACTGGAGAAAGTTGCCAAAGCTGGAATAATTATGAATTCTTGAGTGGGTAGTCAGAGGAATTTCCCTATTTTTTTTCCACAACTTGGCTTGTGTATATTTTCCAGGAAATCGCAACCTCTGGAGTGGGGTATTGAATACAGTCTTGTGGGATCGACTGGACAGTGGGTGTTTGTATGTTGTTTATAACTCCTGTGACAACTCTGCTCCATAGTCTTGATCATTGACTGCATCCACATTTTTACCATGTACATTCCCATATACATTTTCAACCCCATATCCTTCTGCAACCAGGGTTAGAAAATACTTATTTACAATTGCATTTTAGAGATTCAATAATCTATCTTTTTGCCTTCCACTAGCCACATGAACACTATTGTTTGGTGGTCTTATCCTCAGCAAGACTTGTATCTCCTACACTAGTCATTCTCTATTTTTTCTCCCTCAAGCAGCTTAGAAGTCAGCAATTTTGTGGCAATTGGAGTTGAGGGTTCAGCAGATGATATAAAAAGGACAAGATGAGGATAGGTTGAGCGAGTTGGGGCTTTTCTCTTTGGAGGATGAGAGGTGACTTGATAGAGGTGTACAAGATGATGAGGCATAGATCGAGTGGACAGTCAGAGACTTTCCTAGGAGGACAATGGTTAACGTGAGGGGACATCATTTTAAGGTGTTTGGAGGAAGATATAAGGGGGATGTCAGGGGTAAGTTTTTTTTTACACAGTGGTGGGTGCGTGGAACGCACTGCTGACAGAGGTTGTGGGGGCAGATACATTCGGGACATTTAAGAGACCCCTAGCTAGCCACGTGAATGATAGAGAAATGGTGGACTATGCGAGAGGGAAGGGTTAGATAGATCTTAGAGCAGGATAAAATATCAGCACAACATTGTGGGCTGAAGGACCTGTACTGTGATGTAATGTTCTATGAATTTGGAGCAGAAATTGGCAGAGGTGGTAAGGAGATGGGGAGAAAGAAACGTGTAGACGTGACATGACATTGATGGCTAGATTAGGAGAGAATAATGAATATAGATTTGGCTATCTGCAGATGTAGTTTGACCACATCAAATTCTACCAGGACTTGCTATCTTTTACTGTATCCTAATATCACTAGCGCACAAAGATAACCGTTAGCTTCCCAGGTGTGGTACATAATCCCTGCTCATCCTGACTTTTACAGCTGACAATAGTCAGCCAAGCCATTTGCCTTGTTTGGCAAGAATCTTTTCTATCCTTCCCCTAGTTAGAACATCTCTACCAATGGTTTCTTTATCCTTCTTACCATCTTCACCTTGGATTCCATCCAGGGATCAATGGTCTCGTGTATCTGCTGAATCTCCAAGTCACCTCATCTGCAGACATTGAGTACTCCACATTGTCACCGACCACCACTCCTCCATCAGTTGATTGCCCTAAACATCTGATTCTTGATGGACTGCAATTTTCTCCACCTAAATCTAGGCAAGTAAAGCCATATCTTTAGCATCCAGCTCAAATCCCAGCTATCACCACCTGTTCTGTTGCTTCCATATCCAATTAGTGGCTTAGCAGTAGTTTGACAATTAATTTGTTGAAAGCAGGAATCCGGCTTCTTATTCCCTACCATCCAGAAAGATGTTTATGGATTTGATAAGGTCTCTGTATTTTGTAAAGCTTGCATCTAGCTTACCAGCAAGCTTGTTTGTTTCTATGGTTAATTTCACTTGAGGCTCCAGATGAATCTTTCGTCTCTAATCAAAGATTTTCTGTCTGGAAATTTGGGGCATCAGGGTATCCCATTGATTTAATACTCAATTGGCTCCTTCAGAGCTCCAGACCCAGATTTGGAGTTGCTCCTTAGTAGTTAACTTCCCTGGTGGTCATTTGGAAATGGAGTAAAAGACAATATGCCATTTCTGTCTTGTGGCTGATATATCTCCGAGAGGAAGGCCACATTCTTACAAATCAATCACATTCACAACCATTTGTGATTCCTTTTGTGATTTGTGTAACGCATCCAAGATCTTTCCCAGCAATCAGTGCTGTCTACTTTGACTACCGAGAATTAATGTCCATTCTCGTGGCACTGTTGGGTTGACGATCCATTTGTTTATGAATGATAGACATAATGGGGATCAATCTTTTCTCTCTCCACAGACAGCAGCACAGATCTTATTTTTCTCTTGTACTGACAGAGTTATTCACAATGTCAAGCTTCATGCCCTCCTGAACAAGGATGCTTGTCTTAAATTCCTTTGTATTTAAGCTCTGTTCCACCTTGGTTCCTACATTGTACTGAGCTTTTAAATCCTGTCTCTCTTGCACATTATGCAATAGTGCAGGTTTTTTTTGTTGTTATTTTCTACATTGGAGGAGGAAAATCTGATGCAAGATATCTTTAATACTGGGATAAATAACCTCATCCCTCCATAAGTCCTACACCTAAAGGAGATGCATCACCCCAGTGTTGATGACTGTTTCTTGAACTGACTAGACCCCCGTGACCTGAAGTTCCCTCCCAATATCTCCTCTTTTTAGGATGCTCTTCAGATCTGCCACGTAGGTTCATTACAGCACAGAAGGTGGCCTTTAAGTTCCAGTATATTTGTTGTTTATTTGATAATGCTATTGCCTTTGAACTTATTACATTAAAGGTAATAATTACTAAGAATAATCAAATAATCCTGTGCATTCTTATTGCCATAGTCTGTGACAGTAGTCTCTTAAAGGACATTCAAGTGACTTTCCCCACTACTGCATATTTGGTTGCATGTGGATCTTGTACATAGGAACATAAGAAATAAAGACCAGTCGGCCATCTAGCTCAAAATCATAGTTGTCCCTTCACGTCCAGCACCAGTCTGATGACTCCCTTAATATCCAGAAATCTAATGATTTGGTTTGAGGTTCATCATTTAACAACACCTACTAATAACGATGGAAAGGAAATTGAACACTTGATACAAAAAATAGTACTCTATAATTCTATTATCTCTGCACTGGTGCAGCAAAGCAGGACAGGATATGTAAAGAAGGTGTTGCACTTCTCTGGGTAAGCACCTTCACTGACACCAAGTGATAAACCACAAATCACTGTGTGCTTCTGAAACCATCGGGTTATTGAGCACATTGATACATTTCACCACATGAGTTATTCTGGTCTCTCAGTTCTGGCTTTTTGTTTTGATAAAAGCCTCAAGGATTTCCCATCAAGTGGGTGTGTTGGTATTTGTCATTAAGAAAGTTGCAGATTGCACTGATGGATTGCAGTGTTGGCCTCCATGTCCCAAGGTATTGGGAAGGAATTAGATTGGTATGAGTGACCCTTACTTCTTTTCGGTGATTGCTATCCTGTAATGTGATGTGTGATTGCCTGAGGGTGCAGGATTAGATTTGGCAGCAATACCATATCTTAACAATTTTAAGCCACATCACTTTGGGTGCTTGATGATTAGGCAACATCCTGCATATGTGCTTTGATCCCATGTTGTGCTTTGATCTGGAGAAAACTCATGCAGTAGTTGGAAATGTACTTGGTAGAGTCTACTGAGGAGCAGTGCCACAATTCCAGAAGGATTTCGCATGGACATGGCTAAGTGGCTTGACAAATTGAAATGAAATTTTGCCCCTCGATGAATCAAAATGTTCTCTTTAATGGTTGTCCACTATTCCTTTCTCTTTCTGGTTCAGAGCACATATGTGTTACTATATCTGCAAGATTGTCATAAATCAAAAACATTTTGGGAGTGATGCACCAAGCTGTAAAATATTTCGGGGCAGAAAAATGGTGAACATCAAGAAAGAAGCACAATGAGGGAAAGGGATTAAAAACTTTAATTTAACTATGGTGGTGGGGGGGGGGAAGATGTTGTGGG
>JARFYF010065379.1:0-22039 GCA_030265395.1 Rhina ancylostomus | reverse complement strand
AACCTGTGTTTCTCTGGCACTAGTTGCCAGAGTATTGGTCTACCTTTAGGTATACTTTGGTTCCAGTTGCTTCGAGTAGGTTTACTCTAGAGCAGTCCTGTGTTCTCTATTCCTTTTTGAAGATCCAGTTCTTGTTGGGATTCCTCTTCTGATCTCCGAGGCAAGATCCCTTCCAGTTACTGCGTGTGTTTGTCCTGAGGAAGTATCCTGACTCCAGTCTTGCATCAGTGTGCCGCATTTGGGTTCTCAGTGAGTTTGCTCCGGATCAACATTGTGACACACGGAACTCTGGGGGACGCTCCCCATGTACTAGACGGCGGCAGCTGCAGCAGGAGTCCTCGGCAAAGATTCATACACCGGGTTTTGGAGCTTGAACAACAGCAGTACATCCGAGAAACTGAAAGCTTCATCCACCAAACGGGAGGTGTGCACTACTGGAGGCAGAGGCATAATAGGTGACGGTATCGTCTGTCGTATGTAATTAAAGGTGCGCACTTTTTGAAACATCGGGCAATTGAGAGCAGTGGGAAACTGGCAGATAATAGGAGCTAATGACAGCGTATGTCATTAGAGCAAAGATGTGGAGGCTTTGGACAGGGCTCAGATGTGGTTCTCTGTGATTGTTCCTGGATTAGCATTTATTAGTTAAAATGAGAGGACAGAGATGGCTTTCTGTGATTCATAGCTGAGGGGAGAACTGACAGAAGCATATAAAATTATGAGAAGCATAGACAGGGCAGGTTATCACTGTAAATCTCCCAGGATGGCAATTCCAGATACTGGAAGGCACAGCTTTCCACACAGAGTATATTTGGTGCTCAGAACACGCTGCCAGGGGAAGGGTTGGAAGCTGATCAAGCTCCAACGTTTTTAAGAGGCATCTAGAAAACAGACACCGGTCAGGGACTAAGGGATATAGATCGCGTGCAGGCAGATGTTCCTACTAGTGGAAAAACCTCCAAAAAAGGGGGTGTAGTTGCAATTTCAGGGTTCTCATTTAAAACAGAAGTGTGCAGAAACTTGGTCTTGCAGAGGGTGGTGACTTTGTGGAATTTTCTACCTTGGTGGTGGATGACGGTCAAGTTCATTTTGCGTAATTGGAACGGAAGCAGACAATTCATTCAGAAATCGGGGATTTGGGCCAGTGGGATCTGGCAGAGAGATGACGCCTGGAACAGATTGTCATATTGACTGGCAGAAAATCAGTGAGGGACCAGATTCCAAGCTTAAGACACAGCCTCCCTCCCACAAAGCCATTCTGACTATTCCTAATCAATACTTGCCTTTCCAAATGGTACTTGATCCTGTTTCTCACAAACCCCTCCAATAATTTTCCCACCACGAATTTTAGACTCAACGGACTGTCGATATCTGGTTTGTTCTTCAAGCCCTTGGTAAAAAACATCGCAACGGCCACGCTGCTCTCGTCCGGTATATCACGAGTGGCCAAAATGATGCAACTATCCCTGCCAGAGCTACTTTAATTTCTTCCCTGTCTTCTCACAATGTTCTGAGATACACCTGATGAGCCCCCGGGGATTCATCCACCTTAATATGGCTTACGAACGCCAACATCTCCCCTTGTGCTGTGGATATGTTCATTAATAAAACGATTCGTTTTGCTTAATTCCTTAGCCTCCATGACCGTTTCCGCGGGAAACACAGATATAAAAGATCCATTTAACACTTCGCTCATTTCCTGTCGTTCTGCACGTATAAAAACCACATTCATCCTCAGGTGACATATTCCCTCACTAGTTACACTTCAGCTCTTAATATACCCATATAATCGCTTACAATTCTCCGTTACCTTATCTTACAATGTCCTCTTTGTTCCCTACAGATTCCTTTCAAGCAGTTATCTAAATACCTCTTAGAGGTTGTCATCAAACATGCTTGTACCGCCCCTCAGACAAGGCGATACGGACCCAAAACACTCCACCAATGAAGAAGTGTCCTCAAGTCTACCTGAAATCGTCAAACTTGCTGTCTGGTCATAAACGACTCTGACCTCTGCGACATCTGATTTTAACCCCTCCTGAATTTCCATATTTCATTCAGGTTCCCTTAGCTCCTCCTCTCCAAGGAAAATAAAGGCAAGCGATCCAACTCACCTCACTGATGATACAATTCAGCGCAGGTAATACCTTGCTGAATCTGCAACGCATCTAGTTAAATTACTTTTTTCGAATATGAGGCGACCAAAACTGCACACAGAACTCCATCTGTGGTCCAACTTACTTTAAATATTATTGTACCAAGTGCTCCTCGTGATCATCTTCTATGCCCCCGTTAACGAAGGCCACGATCTCGTTCACCTTCATAGCTGTCTTATCTACCCGTGCTGCTCAGTAATTTATGTCTCTTGCTTCTTGCACGGATACATGCACATATATAACAATCTTCCCTCTGTTCATCGGTTCTTCCTAATATTCCACCAGTCATTACATATTTAGAACTGTGTCTGACAGATGTATTAGTCCTCCTAAAATGCATTATCACACATACTGCAGAATGAACTTCCATTTGCCATTACTCTGCCCGATCTATTCATTCTGCTAAGTAAAATGCAACTCTTATCTATATCAACAACTCCAGTTCATGTATCAAGTGTGATCTTACATTCACACACACATCCATGATTCCTTTGGTATTTGTATTGGTATTTGTATCGGTTTATTATTGTCACTTCTACCGAGGTACAGTGAAAATCTTGTCTTAGAAACCGATCATACAGGTCAATTCATTACACAATATATTTTAATTGAGTCAGTACAGAGTTCATTGATGTAGTACAGGTAAAAACAATAGCAGTACAGAGTAAAGTGTCACAGCTACAGAGAAAGTGCAGTGCAGTAAGATGCGTAGTCACATCAACGTAGATAGTGATGTCATAGTCCATCTCATTGTATAAGAGGTCAGTTCAATAGTCTTATCACAGTGGTGTAGAAGATGTCCTTAAGTCTGGTGGTACGTGCCTTCAGGCTCCTGTAATTTTCTACCCAATGGAAGGGGAGAGAAGAGAGAATATCTCAGGTGGGTGCTGTCTTTGATTTTGCTGGCTGCTTCACTGAGACAGCGAGAGGTAAAGACAGAGTCCAAGTAGGGGAAGGTGGTGTCCGTAATGCACTGGGCTGTGTCCACAACTCTCTGCAGTTTTTTACGGTCCTGGGCAGACCAATTGCCGTACCAAGCCGTGATACATCCAGATAGGATGCTTTCTATGGTGCATCGGTAAAAGTTGGTGAAAGTTGAAGGGGACAAGCAAAATTTCTTTAGACTCTTGAGGAATCAGTGGCGCTGCTGAGCTTTCATGGCCATGGCGTCTTCGTTATTTGACCAGGACAGGCTATTGGCGATATTTACTCCTAGGACCGTGATGCTCTCAACACTCTCGACATCACCGCCATTGAAATATACAGGTGCATGTACACCGCCCCTTTAGTGAAGTCAATGACCAGCTCTTCTGTTTTGTTGACATTGAGGGCAAGGTTGTTGTCATGACACCATTCCACTGAGCTCTCTATCTCCTTCTTGTACTCCGACTTATCGCTGTTTGAGATAGGCCTACAACGGTGGCATCATCTGCAAAAGTAGATGGCGTTTTAGCAGAAACTGGCAACCCAGTCATGATTGTAGGGGAAGTAGAGTAGAAGGCTGAGGACTCAGCCTTGTGTGGCACCAGTGTTGTGAAGAATCATGCCGGTGGTATTACTGCTTATCCTCACTGATTGCGGTCAGGTTGACAAAAAATCAAGTATCTAGTTACAGAGGGAGGCAGTTCTCGGGGTTTGGTAACAAGCTTGCTTGGGATGATTTTACTGAAGGCAGAGCTGTAGTCAATAAACAGTAGTCTAACGCAGGTGCCTTTGCTGTCCAGATGCTCCATCGCTGAGGGTACGGCCAGGGAGATGGCATCCGCTGTAGACCTCTTTCGAAGATAGACGCATTGCGATTGGTCCAGGTTGTCTGACAGGCTAGAATTGATGCGTTCCATGAACAGCCTCTCAAAGTACTTCACAGTTGTGGATGTCGGAGCCCACTGCTCGGTAGTCATTGAGGCATTTCACAAACTGCAAATGTCCGAGCACCAATACTGGCCACCCACCATTATTTAAGCCGATGAGAATCCTCAGGGGATCCTGCTCTCGAAAAATCTTCACCTCTATAGAAGGAGAGGATTTCCCCCGGGGAGCGCAGTTAGAACCAAACCAATAGCCATAAAGAGTAGCTCATCTCGATGAATAAGTTTTTAAAAAATCACCGGTTTACTCCCAGTGCTGATCACTAGAGTGTAGAAATAGGGGGATAGCGGAGATGGATCTGTGGCTGGACAGAGAAGACCGATTAAAATGTTTTAGATTTCTGAAGGATTAGAAATATTGGGATTGGTACTTGCTTATGCAAGATGACTCCAGTGTGCTCGTAGGAAGGGTCACATGCTGGGTAAGGAGGGTTAAACTGAATTAGCAGGAGGTTGATCACTCGAAAAAGCAAATGCCGGAAAAGCTTACAGAACCTGAATAAGCGAGAAAATAGAAAGGTCTGAGATAGACTTGGAGTGGAGTACGGAAATACGAGAAGTGTCATCAACAAGGCTAATGAGATCTGAGTACAATTAATCACATGGCACTACCATATTGTGGCAAAACTGAGACCTGCCTGAAAACAGGATGGGACTGTGTTGAAAACATTCCAGTATAGAATGTGTTCAGGAAAGGTAGGGCAGGGTAGGAGGTGAGGTAGCAGTGCTGATGTGCGGAATATTGCTGAGCTACAGGGAGTAGATGCACTGAGGTGTGAAGGGACAGAATCAATCTGTTTAGACATAAGACAAGACCTATTGTACTTCACAGCAAGGACTACTCCCTTGGACTGCAATTGGTGGGAAGGATCTTGCGGAACACGTTTGCAACGAATATTACGAGATTCACAGTTAATATAATGGGCGAATTTAATTTCACAAAAATGGACAGTGAGAGCAGTAACATAAGAGGCAGTGAGGGGGAAGTGTCTGAATTGTGTTCAGGAGAACTTCCATGATCATCATGTCTCATTTAACGAGGAAGGCAACATCATTGCACTCGTGTCTGGGAAATCATGCAGGCAAAGAAGAGCGAACATATGTGTGAAACACCTGGAAACACAGTTCAAAAGACAATGATGTTTAAAGCAGAGTTGAGACGGGACCTATGTAATTATAAGTTAGAAAAATAAGGAATATTCCGTTCAATCATTGAATAGTCACATCGCAAAATGGGGCAATTCGGTCCATCGAGTAGGCGATGCTCTCCTCACAGCAAACTGTGGATAAGACTAACTGATAGCGATGACGTCAGTTGTAGCGACTGTAAACTGCAAGCGAAATAATAATTGAAAGTGGGCAATGATTAATATGACTGTGCAAGCAGAAAAGTACACGAACCCACTCATTGTGTGTGTGTGTGTGTCTGTTTTCAACAAGCTGATATAAAACTGCTTAGAAGGCTTTCAGCAGAAGGGATGAATTAATGTTGCACATAAAAGCACATATCTTTAAAAAACTGATCATGATCCTAAACTCGAAATCGCTGGGATCAGTGGACTAATTTCCTGAACCCCTTTAACAGCTCAGAACACGAAGCATTCAGTCAGTCAACATAAACTGAGAATGGTGACGCACGGGACTCAATTCCAAGGAAACAGGGAATGGTTTCAATTTCAGCGATTTTAATCTAAATGCATTTTATATCGAAATTATATCAATTTAATGCAATGTTTCATTTTCAGTACAGCGCACAATTTAAAGCAGCAAGTATGAATAAAGTGTATTGTGAGGGGTCTTGGCATGATTGTTCATTGACAGCTAAATAAACAGAGCACATGGGTTTGAGTAAGGCATGATGCGCGGGACATAGCTCTTTACCTTTTAGGACATATAATAAAACAGCAGCGAAATCAAGCTTCATTGTTTTAAAACACAATATGGGAAGAAGGTATCAGGCCTCAATTCATAATAATATGCAGACCGAAGTAAAATCTGATTCCACGAAGATTCCTGTTCAATGCGTCCAGTCGGCTAGAACCAAGAGCACAGGAGAGTGTGATCTTGTCAATGAATGGTGGAATGGAAATGTCATATTCGTGCTACAGTTCTAGGCCCACTGCAGCGCCAGTTTCATCGGTTTACTAATAAATGCAGCTGCACATTTAAGCGCGTTCTTCACCTCCTTTCTAAACCTGCTCTGTTTCAATCCTTAGATGCAAGTGTTGGCGCAGGAGCTAAGGATCATGAGTAAGACCCCCACCTCATACGCGATGGACGAGGGGTTTGTGTAGTCCCCGTCCACGAAACTAACAGTGGATCGAGTACTGATGAAAACCACAGCTGCCGTTATCCACAGCAGGATGTAAGTGCCAGACACGGAGGAGAGGAAGACGATCGTCTTGCGCCGATTCTCCACCTCACTGTCCTTGCCATCCTCTCCCTTCAAGTGCCGGCGGACCCTGATGGCCGCTACGATGTTCCTGACTGTCAACCCGTTCAGGATCAAGATGAGAGCGAATGGAAGTAAGGAGACCGAGACGCTGCACATCCAAGAGAAAACTACCCACCAAATGAAGGTGAAGAAGGCGGCTTTCGGCCGAAATCCCCAGTTTACATTGTCTCTTTTTAAGAGTGGTTTGTACATAAAATTAAATGGGATGAACTTTAGGCAGCTCAACGCGCATAAAGACAAAATAACAACGGCGGCCGTCCTCTCCGTGCAATAGGTGAGTCTCATCTTCTGACAGCTAATGCTGACAAAACGGTCAAAGGTGAAGGACATGGTTAACCAGACCGAATAATCTGGAGTGACGACACGCAGGTAAATATTACAAGGACACACTCTGCTGCGGGACAGAAATGAGTTAGGGGAATAGTCAATGTATAATTTTTTGATTAGCACGTGAAAGATGATCACGAGCAGATCGGAAATCGCCATCGCTATCATGTAACACGTGATTCCTCTAGATAGACCGCACTTTGCTCGGTACACGATTGTAGTCGTCAGCACGTTCGCTGGAGGAAACAGAAAGCATAACACAATTTACATTTCAATAGAAGTACCAGGATAGAAAGCTGAGAATTAGCGTTTGCTATTCAGTTGAGAGTGACGGCCTGAATGGGTAAGATACAAAGCAGTTACTTCGACGAATAACTTTGAAAAGTTTAAAGGGTTCATTGTCACGTTCCTTTCAATACATTCCTCACAATGGCGGACGCGCTGTATTAACAGAACGGATTTCAGTGCGAAACATTGTATCAGAAGTTCATAATTGGGAAATGCGTGTGAACTTCAGATTCAAGCTCAACATCCCGAAAAATTAAATCTGTTCCATTTCCCCACAAATTTAAATACAGAACATTCTGGTGACATTCAGCAGGTCAGGCAGTATCCGTGTAAATATTTCTTGTTTTAGAATCAAGAATCTTCAGGAAGACTAATAATGAACATCAGAGATATGATGCATGGTCTTAGACCTGAAACGTTGTCTGTCTTTCTCTTCCTCAGATGCCGCCTGGCTGGATACATCCTATTTCTCAATTTTAGAGCACTTCCGGCGCATTTTAGCACATTGGCTCAACTTTTATTTTTCGTACGAACAATCGTTTGGGTTGGTAATGAGTAGAAATGAAAACTAAAAGAATACGCGACGGAACCGGGAAATTGGAAATCCAAACAGTTAATGTTGGAAATACCTATCAATTCTGTTGGCATCCACAAAATGGGAGGGGGGGTGTTAATATTTCATGTAATTGAAGTTTCACAAGAGCTGGAAAGTAGTGGGAAATCCACGTTGGTTCATGATGCAGAGAAGCTTTGACATGAGAGATCAAAGATATGTGCACTGGGGCAGTCGATAACTGAAAACGCCAAGTTCAATGGTGCCAGCTGAGACAGGGTGAAGGTTTGTTATCGGTGGGCTATCTGCCTGGAGGAAGGATATACAGTAAGAGACAAATGAACTTCCGATAGACATATTGGCTCAGATGAAGTTTCCTTCACTCTTCCTCATCTGACACCAACAGAACTTGCGTCCTTCAGTCGATGTTGGTCACCACCTAACCTCGACAACGCTTTTCCATGTGCTCGATTCAAAGATCATGCTCTCGCTCCCATTGGAGATCTTTTTTTCAGCTGTTGCTACATCCATCACCTCCTCAGGCCATACAGACGCGAGATCAATATTCTTCTCGATTCCCGCATCTTCAGAAGCTCGCCCATTTAATCTTTCCAAACGTCAATGCTCTGGAAATTTCATTTCATCCTCGCCATCATGCATTCCTTATTTTCAAAGATTCTTTAAAGCCACCTCTGTTGCCGAAGCGTTGGGTATCTGTGCAAATATTTTCTGATATGTTCCATGTCCCTTTATTTATGCATGGTGATGCTCCGGTAATGGGATTTCGGATATTTTAGCTGTATTAATCGCACTACAGGTTTGTTGTTAAGCGAAGGAGATAAAAACTATTAGGGAAGTATTGCTTTGGAACAGAGCAAAAAATGTCTACTTAGGGCTTACCTGGGATACCAAACGCCGCAAGGATCGGAGAGCTTATTTCATTGACAAGCAGAATTGGAGCACGTCCCATGCTGGAAGAGCCGCAGTGACAGCAGCAAACCGAGGGTCACAATGGTTCAACCAGTGCGGCTCCGATACCTGCGTCAAACCTCCAGTGGATTCGGCGAGTGACAAAACAATATTTGTCGCACGCTTTTCAACGAACATACTTATTCCCGCAAAGTGAATTAATCTCACCTATCTCTTGATGGAGGGATACTCGCTGCAAAAAGATGGGAGTCCGCCGGTTCATTGTTGACCCGTATGTCGATTCAACTTGCAATTGCATGGAGTTTTCCTGGGACGGGAGTGGCTTCATTGATATAGCTGTCGACATAGTTGATCTTGTAGTATTCTAACACAGGGAAATATAAAATATAATCCGTTCTTTATCACATATGTAACAACAAAAAAGGGAATGAGACATTTCTCAATGGTTTGCTCAAATGTTGTTTCTAATCCAACGCCAAATTCTTAACTTTGAACTCTATGAAACAAAGTGTGAAACACATGTGATGGACGTGAGGCTGACCAATTCCACAGTCATTAAGACATTTCTCTGGGCAATACTGCCTGTGTAGTCTTCTAGTTAAACCGCTGTGTTAATATATTCCACATATATTTGTTCACAAGCAAAATAGAAAACCTGACAATATGTAATTTTAAATAACAACAGCATTGAAAGTCCAGAAATTATCAGAAGATCAGGGGCACCTCAGGATGAATATACGATTTCAAGTTGATGACCTTGCATCGGAAGGAAGATAACGTGACAATGAGTCTGAGTTGCTGAGAAAGTGGAGCAATCAGAAGTTCTGTGAAAATGTGTAGAAGAAGAAAAATTCACATGTGGTGGGGGTACCGTCTGACAGAGCTCCAAGGGTCTGTTAATCCCAGGTATAGTAGTATCGTAAGTGACGGAGGAAAAGAAGATTAGTGAGAAGTATAACCACTGAATCGTTGGATACAAACCAAAAAACTGAAACACAGCAAAGACGGACAAATGCAATGTTGTTTAAAATAGCCACGAAAAGAGATCTAGGCTATTCCACGCAGGAATGAAGATATACTCAGTTGTCTCATGCAATAGTAACATCGCAAAATGTGGCAATTCAGTTCATCGTGTATGCCCGGCTCCACAGAACAAACTGGAGACGTATCACATTCAATGCGATGTGTTACGGCCAGTAATGAAACCCCAGCAGTTGAAACATTGTTTGAACAGTGGGAGACATTATAAGTGAACACACCGCAGGACATTTCACTTTACCACTCACCACCCTGTGGGTGTATGTGGAAGCGTTTTTTTGTGTGTTTCTCTCTCTCTCTCTCTCTGTATGTATGTGAGTGTGTGTCTGTCTGTGTGTGTAGATAGATAGATATATCTGTGTATTTCTGTCTGTGTGTGTGTTCAATGACTCCGTGTGTGTGTGTGTGCGTGTGTCTTTGTGGGTCTGTTTGTTCCTGGGGCACATATCGCACGGAGTGGAAGACAGAAAGCGGAAAGGTATAAATAAATGTTATATTCATAGTCATACTGAGGGTCCTCAATGCGATAGAATCAGTCCACCACTTGCCTGAACCACTTCAACAGCCCAGAGTTTAAATCATTCATTCAGTCATCATGAATCAAAAATGGTGACAAATGGGACGTTATTTTAAAGTATATGGGGATGGTTTCATATTCAGTAATTCTTAAGCCAACAATTTTTTTTCTGCAATGTATCTACTTTGTTGGAAATATTACTCAATGCAATTTCCTTTTTTTAGTAGGGCGCACATTCAGAACAGAGAAATAGGGGGCAAAGGCTAGAGGGTGAAAGGAGAGGGCTCCTGGCCTGCAGGTTCATTGATAGCTAAATTAAGAGAACAGCTGGATTTGGGTGGCGGCGGGATTGGGGGGTGGGGTGGGTGGTGATATGGAAGACACACGGTGAAATCCCTTTTCTTCTGAATAAATATAATAAAAGTGCAACTAAGTCACGCTTGAATCATTTTGATCGCGGTATTGGAAGAAGGTAGGAGGCAGAAAGTGAAAACAAACTGTATAAAATGGTAAAATTTGGCTCAATAAAATTCCCTGTTCAATCAGACCGCTCTGGCTGTAACTGAAGCCACAGATTAGCGCGACCTTGTGAGGGAATAGAATGAAAGGCACCGTTATATCCTACTCCAGCTACAGGCCTAATGCCGTGCCAGTTAAATGGGCTAAATTATAGACAGAGTGAAACTCTTAACGGCGTTCTTCGGCTATTATCTGAACCTGCTCAGGGGGATTCCACTGATAGAAGCGCTGGCGCAAGAGATGAGGAAAGTGAGAAATACCCTCTGCTCATCGGCGATGTTAGAGGGGTTTGTGCAATCTCCTCACAAGACATTGAATTTGATTCCAATTCAGATGTATGTCACAGATTCCGTTGTCCACAGCATTATGGAAGTGCCGGACGGAGTGAAATATAAGAGGATCACTTGCACCGTACCTCGGAATCACTGTTCACCACTTCTTGTCCTTTCAGGTGCCGGCGAACCCCGCTTGTCGTTAAGGTGTTCCGGACCGCCAGCCCATTCATGAACAGAATCAGAAAGAAGGGGAGTTACCAGGAGAAAACCACCCAGCATATGGAGCTGAAGTCGGCGGCCTTGGGCCGACAACCCCAGTTCATGTTATCCGTATTGAAACTTGACTCGAAAATGAACTGAAATGGAGGCTTCAGTCTGCTCAGCTTAACAACGAACCTATTTCTTTCTGCTCAGGTGAAGTAATTTCACATACATATACGTGGAGGAATGTTCATTCCATAAAAATAAGATCGGAAACCGGGGGCCTATTACGGCCCGTCTATCTGTCCAACGTACAAAGTGACGGCCTTGTCCTGGGGAAGACGTAGCTTCATTTGCAGGGCGGCCAACATGGCTGATGTTTGACCACAGAGATATACGAAATATAATCCGCTCTTTATCGCATTTATTTTCGTAGAAAATGGAATGGAGCAAAACACAATAGCTTGCTTAAATGGCATTTCGAATTCAAAACATTAATAATCAGCACTGGAATTCGAGCGTGCGCGGAACAACTTGAATCTCGTCTGATGGGTATGAGGCTGACCAATTCCATGTCGTTCAGTGACATTTCGCAGTCACCAAGATATTACTCCAGACGTTACCACCAGTGGAGTCTTCTCGCTACATTCATTTTTTTAAACTGTTCCACATATAAAGTACACCTTTTAATTCAAAATCAAAACAAAATTTGAAAAGCATGACTGGGAACAGTACGCAATATCAGGGAGTGTCAAGAACATAAAACAGTACTGCAAATGAACAAGCCCTTCGGCCCACGGACTCCGTGCGGAGCATGATGCCAAAGTTAACTATTCGCCTCTGTCTGCACATGATCTGTATCCCTGCATCCTTACATATTCATGTGCCTGACTAAAAATCTCTTGAACGTCACTATCGTATCTGCTTCCACTACCACCGCTGGCAACGTGTTCTAGCAGCAACCACTCTGTGTGAAAGACGTTTCCCACACCTCTCCGTTAACTTCCGCCGCCCCACCTTTAAAATATCCCGTCTTGTATTCAATATTTCTACCCGGGGATAAAGATTCTGACTGTTGTTAGATCTATGCCTCACGCTATTTTATAAACCTCTATCAGATCTCCTCTCATCCTCCCAAGCTCCAGGCAAAACAATCCAGATTTGTCCGACCTAATTATCGCTATCACTCTCTAATTCAGGCAACATCCAGGTAATCCTCTTCTGAATCCTCTCCAAAGACCTCACATCCTTGCTGTAATGGGGCGAAGTGAATTGCACGGAATGTGCCAAATGAAGCCGAACCAATGTTATCATCTTCAACCATCATACGGAAGGGAAGCTGGAAATAAAAGATGTTAATTTGTGGAGAAAGTAGAGAAACAGGGAGATCTATGATAGGCTGGAGATGTAGGGAATCTCAATGACACAAGTAATGGAGGTGCCTTCTGAGAGAGCGTTCTGGGGGCTCGTTCGTCCCTGGTACAGGAGCATAGATTCAAGAGGAGGGAGAAGACAAATGGCGGAATGGTGATGTACAACCAAGCAAAGATAAAACACTGCAGATGCTAAAATAAGAAGGATCAGTAGAGAATGTTTGAAACACTTGGTGTCTGTGAGGAAATAAAAGAAATTTAACTTTTTAGGTTCATAACTTTACATCAGAGAAGGGTAATGTTTATACAACACTGGAAGACTGGTTATCTGAAATTCTTAATGTAACTCCGGGGACTTTTATATGCCAAGTATGAAGACGAGGTGATGCACATCGAGATTACAATGAGATTCATTGCAACATTTCAAGCAGCGCCGAAAAGAAAGTCCCGATCTGTGAAAAGAGAATGAGAAACAGAATCCCCGAAGCCGAGGGAGTGCGAAATCCAGAACCCGCTCAGTAAAAGGAGCGCGAGAAATACAATCCCAGTGAGAAAACGATCGCTTGGAATAAGAGACATGGTGAGTAAAAAGACCACTGAGATCATGGTGAGTTTAAATGGGACAGGCCAAATAGAGTTCCATCAAGTTTAAACAAGAATTTGGTTTTTACAAAGGGTTCGGAAATTTACACCGTTCGTTCATCTTACAGTATAAAGTAAAATATATATTAACCATATTCTTAATTGATTTATGAGTTAATGATTTCGCAGGGCCTTTTTGACAATGGTAATCCTCCCAGCTCGCACTTCTACTGCAGCTCACCTAACCTTGCTCCTCTGCGTCCTCTCCACGTTCGTGCAACTGGATGGGACCGACCTCATCTGCTTCCATTCTTCTCTCACCAGTTACTGGCATGGTCCACCTGTATTGATTTCCCACCACGTACTCTGACCCGTGCCTCGTCTTTTTCCTTATCTATATGCTACCCTCTACAATATCAGCCGATACCATAATTTCATCGTGAACCCTTCTGGCACTCATTTGGATCACATTGTTCATTAGCTGAGTGCTGTTCAGATGAATTACCCTGTGCTCAATATGTGTTCCTCTCAATCGATCTTAAAACTGATTGAGCATTTTCTCCAAAACATCAAGGCTGTGGACCAAGTGCCAGTAAATGGGATTAGTGTAGATAGTGACTTGATGGTTGGCAGTGAGATGGTGGTCCGATGTGCCTATTTCGATATTGCATGGCTCTCTGATTCTTCATCACAGGCAGACTGACTGCAAAATAAGTTGTTTCCGAATAGTAGTTGTTTGTTTTTTTCAACGGAGATGCTACGTATGTTTTCACTTTCCAAGGAAAAGAGACTCTTTAAAAGAGAAGAGAGGGAAATTAAGATAAGCATCTTCCTTTCGCATTTCGGACTGAACACTGTTTAATATAATTTCCATTAAATGTGATGTTCGTCTAACCCTGGGACTCCATGACTTCCAGTCCACTACAAAGTATTCGGCAGAAGAGGGTTCAAATCAGAGTGGCAGGGGTGCGGGCACTGCATCAGTATTGCAACACGTGGAGTGATTGGGAAGGAATAGGTTAAGTTAACCAAAAGGAAAAAAAAACAGGCAGGACTAGCGAATGAATACAACAGCAACGGTGGTCTGAAGTGTAATTATGTTAAGAGAAGGAGTATTATTGTTCAGGATTAGCACATGGAACTGCGATACATAGCCATGAAAGAAACTTGGTTGAGACAAATGCGGGACTGGCAGCTCGACATTCCAGGCAAAATTGTTTTCGACATGACAGAGAGGGATGTAGTAGAGATGGGATTGCATTACTGATTCTTGAGAAAGTCACAGCTACACTAATAGAGGGCATCTTGGAGGGCTCATCTAGCGAGGCCAGATGGGCAGAACTCAGAAAGCTCTCTGGCCAAATTCTGTTCGAAATCCATTCACGAATACGCAGATGACACAACCGTAGTGGGCCGGATCTCAACCAACGATGACACGGAGCACAATCAGGAGATCGAGAACATTGCAGCATTGTGATGAGACAACAACCTTTCCCACAATGTAGCCAAAACAAAAGAGCCGAAGAAGCAGGTGGAGTGCACGTCTCTGTCAGTATCAATTGTGCTGAAGTGGGGATATTTAAGAGCATCAACTTCTTTCAAGTACAATTTCTCCTGGTCCAACCACGTGCACGCCATGGCGAAGAAAGAGCACCAACTCCTCCACTTCCTCATAAAGCTTCGGAACATCGGTATATCCCTATGACGTTCTCTATTATTTATGGATGAACCACAAAAAACATCCTCTCCGATGGTATCACAGCTTGCGATGTAACTGCTCTGCCACCGAATGCAAGAAATTTGCCAGAGTTACAGAAGCAGCACAGTCTATCACACAAGCTAGCCTCCCATCCATTCACTCTGTCAACACTACACACGGTCTAGGTAAAGCAGGCAACATGAGCACGGACCTCTCCCACCCCAGCTATTCTCTCTTTCCCTCACCCATTGGGCACAAGATACGAAAGCTTGAAAAACGTACTACCAAGCCCAAGGACCATTTCTATCCCGCTGTAATCAGACTCATGAACGGAACTGTTATACGCTAAAGATGAACTCCTGATATCTCAATCCACCTCTCCGTGGCCTTTGTACTGAACTTGTCTGAACGCAGTGAGTTTTCCCTGTAATTGTAAAATGATACACTGAATTCTTTTTTCTTTTGTACGTTTTGCAGTACGTCCACATACTTATTTACGTATGGAATGATCTTTATCAATAACACGCATACAAAGGATTTTCACTGTATCTCTTTACATATGACAATAATAATCCAATTACCGTTTAAGAAAGATAAAATCACTCTTATGGAGTTACATTATCGGCCTCCCAATGGAAAACGGGACCTGGCGGAGGAAAATGCAGGCCGATCACTAAAAGACGGAAATAAAAACCAAGTTTGTTGTGACTGACTTTAACGCCGCCATATTGACAAGGACTCCCTCACTGTCGGGGGCTTAGATGGTACAGAACCTCTTTGTGCATCCAGGAAAGTGTACATAGATAATCCAACTTGGGATGGCAATGTACTAGACTTACCCAGGAGATCGAAGGTTCGGGGAGGAGGAATATGTTGGGAACAGTGATCATAATTCTGAAAGGTTTAAAATTTATTGATCAGGATACCACTGATCCTCTAGTAAATGAGCTAAATTGGGGGAAGCTTAATTACAACAGTATAAGGCATCTGACATGTGAGAGTCATTTCAAGATCAGAATTGGTCATAATTCCCCTGGAAAAAAGATGCTGAAGAAGGCGCATGACATGCTTATCTTCATCGGTCGAGACACGAGCACAAGAGTTGGGGCGTCATATCACAGTTATCCGAAACGTTGGTTATGCCGCACATGGAGTATACAGTGCAGTTTTATCAGGGGGACTATGATCCCTGCAAGAAGTTTTGCCAATGCCAGTCGGGAGGGTTTAAACTCGAGTGGCGTTGGTGGTTTGAAGGGAAACAAGATGTCAATGGATCATGTGGGGAGTTAGAATCATGTGCAGAATATGTAACAGACAAGTCCAGTGGGAAAGAGAAGACTGGAGGCGGGGAATCATGAGCAGTATGGTCACTTTAACTGCATTTACATTAATTGAGGAGTCCGGTGGGTAAGACCGATGATCTGAAATCGTGGATCAGCACTTCGGATTATAATATTGTTGCAATCACAGAAACTTGACTGAAGGAAGAGTATGTTTGGCAGCTGATCCCTGGTGTCTATAAGTATCATCCATGAGAGAGGTGGCGCTAAAGGAGAACGAGTGTTGCACTGTTGATATTGTAGACCATTAGGGTAGTATTTAGTGATTCCACTTGCAGAGAACTGTATATTCTTTGCCCTGAATGTGTGTGAATCATTTGAAATATTTAGCGAGCAAGTCCATTCTTGAAAAAAAACGAAATTGAGGGCGATATGTCCACGTCACAAATGAGGAGATGAGGCCCGGGATACATCAGCCATGAACGTTTTGAATATAAGGACAGCCCTGAGCGGCCGAGTTGCCGAAATATCGTCCAATATCCTTGCGTTCTGATCAGCGAATGACCTTGGTAAATCTTATGTACGCTCTGATTCCATTCGTCTTTCCAATCACTCACACTCCCTCTATGAAAATTGTTTCCTCATCCTCCAAGTTCTAAACAGACCTCTTTGACAAAAACGTGAGGACCTTTATCCCAACAATGACATCCCGACTATTTGCGTGTTTGCCCCACCTTCTGGTTTTCTTTCGTTTCCAGTTGCCCGCCGGCTACCGCTGATATAGGCTGGATATGTTTCTGTCTTGCACTGAGTGCTGTCCGTGAAAACTGGATTGCTCTTTCGAGCACTGGACAGCTCCCAGTCGGAACTTGGCGGAGTTTGTTGCACCAATCTCTGAAGGAAATCTACGGGTAGAAAGATGGGTTATTGAAGGAAAGGCAAGAATTATACGCTAGGTGTTTATTGTTCTGTTGGAGAGAAGTAATTATTTGTGAATAAAACCCATCTGTAGAATAGCAAATAGTATAAAGACGGAGACAATCCGATCATCCTGTGATATACCCGATGAGTTGGAGAAGTCAGGTTTTAACGCCAGATCAGAGAAAAGGATGAGGGAAGGATTACATGTTTGCAGTGAAGTTTCCAAGTAACTTTAAACCTCGACTCCGTCAAATCAATCGGCTCCTGGTTTTGTCGACACCAACTACCAGTGGACTTATCTCCCAATACACTGTCCACACTTTCCCACTCCGACTTCGGCTAAAGTCGCCACATCACACCGCGTCAAAAAAATATCCTCGGCTGGTGGCAGTATCTGTCAGTCTTTACGTTCTATTGTAATGTGTATTTTATTCGCCACACCCGTTTTCTACATCTAAAGTAACTTCCCTACACTGAGAACAATTCACCAGAAGAACAGAGGAGGTTCAGAGGGGGCATGATTGAAGTATATTGAATTATCTGTATTACAAACAGTTCAGACCACAGAAAATTTTATTTCATATTGGAGGTACAGAAAACTGGACGACACATATTTAGGGTTCGAGATAAGAGGTTTAGAGGGTATCTGAAGGCGAGTTTTTCACTAAAGCTAAATTCGTAAATCGGTTTATTATTGTCTCGTGTTCCGAGGTGCAATGAAAAACTTGCCTTGCATTTCGTTCATACAGATCAATTCATTAAACAGTTCATTGTGGTAGTACAACATAAAACAATACAAGGTTGCAGAATAAAGTGTTACATGTACAGGGTAAATGCAGTGCAGGTAGAGAATATGGTGCATGAGTTTTAACCAGGTTGATGGTGAAGTCATACAAGAGAATCTGAAGATTCTGGAACATCGAGGAAGACTCACAAAATGCTGGAGGAACTCAGAAGTGAGGTGAAGCGTCCACTGCTGGAGAGAGTGGTGAAAGCAGGCGCTGACAGCATTTAATAAGTGTCAAAATAAGGACTTCGATATCCCAGGCTCAACAATGTGCTCGACGATGTGTTCACTTGTCGACATGGATCTGCTTAGTCAAGTGGCCTGTTCCCATGCTATATAACTTCATCTCCCTTCGCAAGTAACTTTTCTCATCCCATATATAATCCCACCCGACAAGAAATAACTCTCTTGAGAATTGTCATCCAGTACCCAAAATGGAGAAATCCATCGCCCACATTCGGCCATCCAGTGGCCAGTTACGACCATACAGCACGCCGCAGTGCTGTCCAGCATCTCTACAATGACCCAGTGCTCACGAAAGCAATCCAGTACACAGGCTATTCATCCATTGCTCAATTCTAGGCTGAAGTAAAAGAAGGAAATGCTGAAAACAGATCCGCTGATTAGGCAGTAACTGTGAAGGGAGATAAACAGTTTTAGATCGAAGACCCTTCTCCAGAACTGTCAAAAAGAAAAGAAAAGTTAGTTTCAAGTTGAGAAGTGCACAGGGTTGGACAGACGAGCAGACTCTCTGATGAGTTAAACTTGCGTTGCCAAAGTTGCATGCTGTTTATGAGCTGTCTGATTGATAAGATCCATCGGGTAGCTAAAGGGGGAGAAAACTGAGCAACGTGTAAAGGTTATGTATTCCGGATCAGATCTCTTGGAACCACCTTAAGGCAAAAAGTGAATGTTAGAAATTCCCAGCAGATCTAGCAGTGTCTGTGGAGCGAGAAAAATAGAATTTTTCATTAGAAGCTGATCAACTTCCAGGAATAATTAGTCATTTCTCTTCTAAACGGGAAATAAAAAGCTGAAATGTAAACCAAACCAAGGCAGGTGCATCAACCCTCACTGCGATGGGTTGCTCAAACTGGACAAGTGTGTTCTGCAAGTTGCTCGGTCGGTCTGAATTTGGTTTGTCACCTATAGAGGAGATCTCATTGTTCACAACTAATGCAATAACGCAGATTTGAAGAAGCACAAGTGAGCCGTTGATTTATCTGAAGTACTAATTGAGACCCTGATAGTGAGATGGTAAAACCAGTTGTTGAGTCTGGCCTGTGATTGTATAGAAAAGTGACAAGCTTATTGGGGATGGAGAGGCCGACCTCGAAATCGCAATGAAGTCGGTATCTTTCGTGCTGTTAGGAGAGTGGGGTAGGGTGCGGAAGACGTGTCCGGTGGTGAACTTTAATTGAAGGCAGCAGATATTGTGATGGATAATCCATTGATTGTAAAGGCCGGTGAGGTGGAAGGTGAGTACTCGGATCGCTCTATCCTTGCTGTGTCTGGAAGACAGGCTGAGAGCAGAGGTACAAGAAATAGATGAAGCATGGTCGAGGTGTTTGTCAACCATTGTAGACGGAAGTTATTGTTATGGACAATTAAGAGGAACTATCCAATACCCATGTGTCACAACCAGTGCCCATGGTTAGCAGCCAATGCCCGAGGAGATACTATCAAATACCTGATTGGTTGCAGTCCCTTAACTGCAGATGGCCATTGAAAAACAAACTAAAAAGCACAAAAATGTTGGAGATCTGAAATAAAACCAGACCATGCAATAAATACTCAAGAGGTCAGCTGGTATCTGCCAAGAGGGAGAGAGATACAGACCGCATGCTTCATGTCACTGATTGATCTTTATAAATGTCCTTCAGACTCCCACGCACTCCACTGCTGGGAAGTATCCAGGTGTCCACAGTCTGTCCTCCACAGTCTACAATCGATATCCTCGTGACAACAGCCACAAGACGGGGTTCTGCATACAAACAAATGGTCTAGGATCCGCTTCAATAAACACACTTTTTTCAATCTTTTTTATTAGTTTTCAAATCAATACAAATGGGTATATAAAGTCAAAGTTCGTACATGTATTACAAAGAGATCTGGATATCACTCAAGTCTTAGATAATCATACTATAAAATACTAAAACAAACAAGGTCCAACGATCCCTTAGTTAATGAAAAAAGTATAAAAGAAAGGAAGGAAAAAGATTTATTATATAAATTAGAAAAAGAAAGAGAAATCCCAAATCAATATAAAAATTATAAACAATGTAAACTAAGCAAACAAAAATTTTAAAAAAGCAACAAAGAATATAATAACAGTTATTAAGAAAACAACAATAGAAACAGAACGATATTACCTCGTCAACTCGTTCCTCTAAATTAAAAAAACGTTATTGAAAGGGGATCTACATCATGTAAAAATATTGGATAAATGGACTCCAAATGTCTTCAACTTTAAGCGAAGGATCAACTGTATCACTCCTATTTTTTTTCCAAGTTTAAACATGAAATAGTTTGAGGGAACTATTGAAAGGTAGTAGCGGGTATTGGATTCTTCCATTTAAGCAACATGAATCGCTTAGCCATTAATGTAGCAAAGGCAATCATCCGGTTAACGGAAGCAGATAAATGGCCAGACTCAGTCTTTGGTAATCCAAAAATCGCAGTAATAGGGCGAGGTTGTAAATCAATCGTCAAGACATTTGAAATATGTTGAAAATGTCTTTTCAGTATTTTTCCAAAAGAGAACAGGACCAAAACATATGTGTCAAAGAGGCCACATTCGATTTACATCTATCACAGATGGGAATTATATGGGTATGGAAACGAGCCAGCTTATTTTTGGACATGTGGGTCCTGTGAACTACCGTAAATTGTATCAACTAGTGTCTGGCACACATTGAAAATGTATTAACTAAATGAAGAATTTTCTTCCGCGTCTCTGCAGGTAGAGATATCTGGAGTTCGCTTTCCCATCCATTCTTAATTTTGTCCAGTGACTCTGGACGTATTGTCATAATTAACTCATAGATTATTGTTATTAAGCCCTTCTGGTAAGGATTGAAACCTTTTTTCCCCCGCAGAATCAATTTCATAAGGTGTCGGAAAAGAGGGTATAACAGTTTTTTAAAAATTTCGGATCTGTAAATATCGAAAAAAGTGTGATCCAGGCAAATTTTATTTGTTATACAATTGTTAGAAAGATGAAAAAACGTTATAAATAAGTAGATCACGAAAGCATAATATTCCCTTTTCCATATGGAAAAATCTGATTCAACTCTGGACGGATACAAAGAAAAACTCAGATTGAATAGGACTTGACAAGTTAAAATTCTTCAATCCAACAAATGTAGGAAATTAAAACCATATTCGTATTGCATGTTTAACAATTGGGGTAGTCATATGTTTACTTAATTTGGTAAGTGGAAAGAGAAGTGAAGCTCCTAACATTGATAATAATGAAAATTCAAGTACTGATTGGTACTCAAGGTGTATCCATTTAGGGCATTGAATTACATTTAAATCTTGTATCCAAAAAGTTCAATATCCGATATTAATTGCCAGGTAATATAATCTAAAGTTAGGTAAGGCCATATCACCATCCTTTTTTAGTTTTTGTAAATATTTCTTATTTAATCTTGTTTTTTTTTATTCTGCCAAATGTATGAAAGGATTTTAGAATCAATAGTGTCAAAAGAAAAATTCGGAACAAAAATTGGAATCGCTTGAAATAAATATAAAAATTCTGATAATATATTCATCTTAATTGCATTAATTCGGCCGACCAATGATAGAGACGGTGAAGACCACATTATGAGTGATTGTTTAACATGGTCAATTAAAGGCAATAGATTTCCTTTAAATAAGTCCTTATGTTTCTGGGTAATTTTAGCACCTAAATACATAAAATAGTCTGTTACCAATCTAAAAGGTAGTTGCCTATTAATTGCGATTTGCATATTCAATAGAAATAGTTCGCTCTTATTAAGATTTTGTCTTTAGCCAGAGAAAACACTAAACTGATCTATTATAAACTGCCTAAACTGATAATACTGCGGGGATAGGTTCCTTCGGATTAGAGATATAAAGCAACTGTCATGGTTCTGAGTTCTGGCCCTCATTTGGCTCCATTAATGCCTTGTTGGTCAGCACATGGATTCCATGATGGACCTATTGCATAACAATACACACCTGAGCCCCATCAGGGGCCTAGCATAAGTATCTGTGTTTCTCTGGCACTAGTTGCCAGAGTATT
>JARFYF010065374.1:0-13954 GCA_030265395.1 Rhina ancylostomus | reverse complement strand
GATAGATAGATAGATAGATAGATAGATAGATAGATAGATAGATAGATAGATAGATAGATAGATAGATAGATAGATACCCAGAGGGAAGGATGGTTAGATAGAGAGGGGGGCGTGATAAAGAGATAGAGAGATAAAGAGAGAGAGAGAAAGAGAGAGAGAGAGAGAGAGAGAGAGAGATTACATGCCAGTTCTTGCAGCCTGAGAAGGGAACGATGCCTTCTGCTCTCTGCACTGACCTGTCGATCTGTTTTCCACTTTCAGTAAACTCTGGACGTAGCCGCCCAACTCTGTCTGATTGTGAGCATTGCTTTGTCCTCTTTCACATGTTGTGTATGCCCTATGTATATCTGACTTCCCAAAAGGCATCACCTTTATTTTGTCGGAATGAAATCCCATCTGCCAACAATACGCCTGTCTCCCCACCTGACCTACATGGTGTTCCAGAATAAGACGGTCTTCCTCGCTTTCCGCAGCCCCACTGATCATAATCAGAATCAGGTTTATCATCACTGACATATGTCGTGAAATCTGTTGTTCTATGGCAGCAGTGGAATGTAAGAGTTAAGAATTGCTCGAAGTTTCAAACATAACTGAATAATGCAGAGGAGGAATAATGAGATCGTGGTCATGGGTTGATGGACCGTTCAGATATCAGGTGGTGCAGGGGTAGAAGTTGATCCTGCAGCATAGAATGTGGTTGTTTAGGCTACTGTATCTCCTCTCCGATGGTAGTAACGTGAAGAGGACATGTCCCGGGTGGTTACGGTCATTAATGATGTCTCTGTGTCACCCGAAAGCTCAGCAATCACACATTACCTCTGAAATCCAATCCAAGTGCTGAATTAGTGCCCGCACCGATCCAAGTGCCAGCACCAGTCCCTGAGCACCACTGGTCACAGACATCCAAACAGAAGGTAATGCATTCTGACACTGCCGCCATCGACTTTCTCCGCCCAATTTAGTTTCCTATTAGCTCGTTCACATTGAATATTGACTCTGAACCATTGGCAAGGAGCGCTGTGGTATCAGATGATGTGGAACCTTTGTGAGAAGAGTTGAGAAACCGCAAAGGTAAAAAAGACCCAGATGGGAGTTCTGAGCAGGCTTCCGACTAGTCGTCAAGTTGTAGGATACACCAGAAGATTTAAAAAAATGACACGTGAGGAATGCAAAGTTAGAGCGATCATGGCTGACTTCAATATGCGAGCAGACTGGGAAAATCAGGAAGACAGTGACTGCAAGAAAGGAATACGTTGACTGTCCACGAGATGGCGCTGTAGAGCATTGGTGCGAGGGCGCTGTTGAGGATGCAAAGGACTCAAAGGACAGAGAATTCTTCTCATCCAGCCTGACTTCGGTGGTTGGTAAGATTTTGGAGTCCGTTTTTAAAGATATAATTGAGGAGGACTGGGAAATCATGTGATCAATTAGTAGGCAGTCAACAGGGTGTCGTTGGAGGGAGATCGTGCCCGACAAATCAGTTCGAATTCCGCGAGGAGGGAACAAGCAGCTTCGACAAAGGACAGGCAGCGAATGCTATTTAATTGGATTTGCAAAATGCCTTTCAGAAGATGCTCCACACGAGGCTGTTCCATAAGGCAAGAGCCTGTGGTGTCAGACGCACGTCACCTGCATGCACAACAGACCGGCTGAATGGTAGAAGTCAGAGACTGGGGATAAAGGGTTCCTTCTCAGGGTGGCTGCGGGTGAAGTGTGACGTTGCACAGGGGTCAATGTTGGGTCTATAAAGTTTTACTTTTCGCTGCAATGATCTGGAAGAAGCAGCGGATAATATTGTGATCATGTTTGCAGACCATAGCAATAGAGGTGGAGAAACAGGTTGTGTCGCAGATGCAGGGAGTCTGCAGAAGGGTTAGACAGGTTGGGCGAGTGGGTAAAGAAAGTCGGAGATGGAATGCAGCATCTGAAAGTGTGTGGTCATGCACTTAGGGAGGAAGAATAAAGGTGCAGATTACTTTTTGAGAGGGGAGACGATTCAGAAAATAGAGACGCATTGGGGATTGGGAGTGCGAGTTCTTGATTCCCTCAAGGTTAACTTGCACGTCCAGTCGGCAGAAAAGAAGAGAAGTGTAATATCAGCATTCATAGAGAGAGGACAAGAATATAAAGGCCAGAAGATTCTGCTGAAGCTTCATGAGACGTTTGTTCGACGGCCCGAGGAATATTGTGAACACTGCTGTGTCCCGTTTGTGAGGAATGAAGTGTGTCCAGAGGAAGTTCACAATAAACACCCCGGGAATGAAAGGGTTAACATATGAGGAGCGTTTTATGTCCCTGCGCCTGTACTCGCCTGTATTGGATGGTTAGAGCACCTTTGGCAGACATTCCCTGCACGGATAAACGCATCACAAAGTCCGCTCCTACCACTGGACACATGGTCACCCGACTGTTGAAGTCGGAATCACTGTTCACGGGGATGATGGCTGGAGGGAGAATGTTGAAGGATGTTGGATGCAATCAGTCAAAACTTCCGGTCTAGCTGCTGCTGCTTCCGCACCGCGATGGTGAACCAGGGCAGATCCCGACTGCTGGGGCGGTCTGTGTTAAGTCCGCCCCTTCTCTCTGTGCCTGCGATTGTTTCCGCTGGGTGCTCCGTTTGCTCTCCATCCCCAATTTCAGCCGTTGGTTGGTTCCTTAAAACAAGTATGCAGGTGGCTTGTAGCAAACGGAGCGGCGGAAAACGGAGCGCGACGGGAATGTGGAGGAAATAAAATAAAAGGGGAGGATTAGCTTAAAATTGGGTGGTTCGTGGTGGACACGACCCACGTGTGACGACGTGTCTGCTTCCGTGCTGTGTCTCTCCATGTCGACCTGTCCGTGGGTGGAAGTCAGATAGTTTGTTTATTTATAAATTGAATGAGAAAGGTGAGCGGATATCTCGCTGCGTTCATAAACTGATCTCTGAACCTGGATTGAGTCAGCGCATAAATAAACGTGTTGGTGCAACAACTTAACATCTGCATCATGACACCGGACTGTTGCCAAATGTATTGGGAATCGTTGTAATTAATGGGATCCACTCCGGCAACGGTGTAGTAAAGGAATTCGATAACCAGAACCGACCACAGGAGGATGAAGCTGCCGGATATGGTGAAGAGTAAGATCACAGACCTCCTCCTGTTCTCCATCTCCGGGTCACTGTGGTTATCCCCCTTTTTCTGACCCCTCAGCCCCTTACGTACATGGCTGGCCACCAAAATATGCCTGACTGTCAGAGCGTTGAGCAACATGATGAACAGGATTGAGAGCAAAGGCGTGAGAACAGTCTCCAGCCAGTCATATCCCACCCATCCGGGTTCCGTATAGAAGTTCGGCTTCACAATACAGCCCCAGGGTACATTGACGACCACCCTCCCGGGTTGATATATAAAAAAGGAGGGGGCATTTTTGAAACAGAACAGAACGCCGGTTGTTGTCAGAACCACAGCCGCAGTTTTCCCGGTGCAATATTTTGTTTTCAGCTTCTGGCAACAGATGGCGACAAACCGATCAAAAGTGAAAGTGACGGTAAACCAGACAGAACAGTCGGTGGCTGCCAATCCCAGGACAGAAACAACACTGCACACGGGGGTCATATCCAGGAAAGTCCCAGGGAAATAATAATAACTGACCCGCCACAGTATGACGTCAGAGACGATGGTCAGTAGATCTGCCGTTGCCATGGCCACCAAGTAGCGAGTGGTGCAGGTGGAGAGGCCGCAATTTCCCCGGGACAGGATCAAAATTGCCACGGAATTCACTGGGAGAACAGAGTAAAGAATGACGGAAATTACTGATTGATAGCTCTGTGGGTCTCCGGTCAAAGAGTTCTTGGGGAAATGAAAACCATTGCACTTTCGTTTCTGAACGGCGCAGACCTTGATGTACAGAATGTGTAAAACGTGAATCACTGACGTTGAAAACGCGCGTATTGGAGAAGGAAGGGAACGGTACCGGGAGAGCAGTAGGGTTTGGGACTAAGGTACTTTCAACGGATCGCAGCGGAACTTCTGAGAAATCATTGTAAAGTTTCCATCATCCACTATCCGACTCTTAATGTAACCCGAATACTCCGCACCTTGGTCAACGATAGTGATTGTCGCCTTCCCTTCCAGGCACACACCACATCCTCCGGAGCCCCTGTGTCACCCCTTCCTCTCATTTTAACGTTTCACCGGAATGGTGGTCTCCGCCTATTCCTCGAACCTCGGGTTCCCGTTTTTCCCCCACCCACCGGGGTCCCGGTCCCTGCGCTTCTTTCAAACCCCGCAACTTTTTCCATTAGCCGCGCGTCATCGAGCCACAAAGCAACAAACCACGGATACAGGCCTTCGAACTAAAGTGTCCATGCCGGACACAAGTGTCTACTCTCCCAGTCGCAAGCGATGCTTTCAACACTCATCCCTATCAGCCCTGCCCTATCCAATTACTTCTGAAATGACATCATTGGGCATTCGGATCCAAATTATCTCCATAAATGTCAAATAACAATTATCTCATCACCGACCACGGCGGCACGCCACTAACCACCTGCCGCCATTCCAAGAATCACCCTTCAACAACCAACCTTTGTTTCCTGCCTCTGATACAATCGTGAATCCATCAAACCCGTTCTCCCTGAATTCCATGGTACCAGTCCTTCCAGATCAGCCAAACCTGCGGAACCTTGTGGAAGGCCTTGCCAATGTCGCAATGGACAGCATCCACTCCCCCGCCGTCATATCATATTTTGGATAACTGTTCAAAAAACTGCATATTTCGACAGAGTCGACTTCCCACGCACAGAGCCAAGCTGACTTCAGATCAGACTCTTTAATACCAAATGTTGGTAGACCCTGTCCGCAAATTTCCTTCCAGTAAAGTCCCCACTGCTGATGTCAGGGTGACCAGCCTATAGTTCTCTAGCTTGTCCTTGCTGCGCTGTCAAATAACTTCCCTGATGCTGCTCTTGTACTGTTTTTCGCTCTTACTTTGGATTTAGGGGGTCAACAAGAAGAGAGAAGCAAATTTATTTCACTGTGTATCATTTTCTTAAAAACATGTATGTCAGCATTTTGTTGTGCTATTGACAAAACGAATTCGGACGGTCGAGACAATCTGTTCGACATCACCAACGCCCGAACGCAGCCGGAGAAGCGAACTTTACTGGTACACCGCTCATCTATTCCATCATACACAAGACGCACAAATCGCAGGAAGGGAAACGATTCCCAGCGGTATGAACACCACTGAATATTAATACAATTCTATTTGCTTCAATAGTTGTTACGTTTTGAGTCACGCTTGCGCTATGCTCCTTATCATCAGGGTATTTTTCACTCAAAAACAATGGGCTCTTGCAGCCCAGGTACCGGCTCACAGTCAGCACTGTGTTAAGGGAAGCGTAGCACAGAGGATTTTCCGTCGGGTGGCGGCCTCTGTCCTTGCGCTGTGATCCTTGGACACGGCATCACCTGTGCTGAAGTGTCCCAGATCAGATATGTTGCATTTTTCTCTTTCCACAGATGCTGCCTGATCCGCTGAGTTTTTGAGGTATTTTCCACTGGATTAAAGCGTTTAAATTCCAGTCGAAGGTCGCAGAAGAGAATTCAAACAACTCCGTCTTTTCGGGGTTGTTCTAAATTACTGCAGAATTATTCTGAATGGTGTGTTGCTTGCGCTTCCAGAGCAGAACATCGCCCTTGACGCGTCTGACTCGACAGCCAGCAACGTTGACTTTTAACTCCCTCTTCACTTACCAGGGAATAGGATGTTGAATCAGACCCAGCTGCACTCAAACTCACACAGTCCCTCATGTGAATGTTCGTATTTGCCGGTATTTCAGCATCTGCATTAAATTTAAAATTTTCCGTGCCTCCCTGAATCTCACTGGGTGTCCGTTCCTTCGCTCACCTCAAATTTGCTGGGTAATTTCTTAAAATGCTCTGGTACCACTTGAAAATTTCAATTGAAAGCATGTCATGTTATTAATAAAGGACAGCACCAAATCGCCTAGAAAGATGCTAGCGCGCTGGATAATCGGAGCTTAATTTGACTGCAGAATTATATTGATAAATCAATACTACGTGCTGTCAATGCAAATGATCAATCCGATTCCCCTTTCTTCCACTCTGCAGCTCTTCCAACTATCGGTTTATAATCAGCCGTGGCCACAGACGAATGTGCAAAGGAAATTGTGAACGAACAAAGAACTTACTCCCGATGTCTCCTCGACCCTCACTGATACACTTACATTAAGACACTGTCGGTTACTGAATGAATCCAAACATCACACACACAAGATTGTAAACGTAACCTTGCCGATATTCTTACCAGGAACACCAATAACGGCAATGATCAAGTAAAATATTTTCCTGACCCTGTAAAATGTGGAAAGCATGTTGTGTGAGAACCAGTCCGTCTTCCAGCTGCCCGCTGTCTCACTGAAGCGATTTCTGAGCCGGTGCATCTCCACAGCCATTAATTTATACTCTGATGTGTTCCGCTCCAACACACTAAGAATTCAAAATTGTTCAAAGAAGCTGTCTCCTTCAACGACTGCCGAAAACAACATTATGTTGTTCGGGAGAAATCCCAATTGTGATAAGGTATGCACACTTTGTGCCGAAATTGCAAAATCTCAAAGATGATACAATGAAGAGCCGAGAAATCAGTGCAGGTTCTTGAGAACTTCTATCAGTTTCACATCGCGATTTCATGTTTGATTCTTGTTGACGTTGTCCATTAATCTGCTCTACTGACCCTATCATCAGACTCCAATCGCACACTCTCCTCGCAACGTTGTTCAATTTCTCTGTGGAATTGTCCTCGTTTAGAGATCACTCCAATGCAAACTAAAAAAAAGAACTGGTATTTTTTTTAATCACTGACTTTTCAGGCGAATGGAGCATCCAGTCCGTCGCAGATCCCAATCGAGATGGATGCAGTAGCTGAAACAATAAACCAGCTCCCATCAGAAGCTTCACCGGTCTGAAAGAAACTTATTGTACCAGCATACACAAGACCTCGAAAATTTAAATATATTTAAACTGACAGAATTTCTGGGCTCATCGCATTTGCTTCAAAAATTTGATGCATATCTGAAAGGTTTGCAAATGAACACAATTAGTGACGTTGTTGATAGTGAGGTTGATAGTCTTCTTTGACCTATTTCACAACTTGAACTCACTCTCTTCCTCCTGCAGCACTGCAGTCTGTTGTTGTTTTTGCTTTCGTACAACCTCAATGCATTTATGAATGGAACGATCTATCTGGAGGACACGCAAACAGAGGCTTTCACTGCAGCTCGGTATATGTGACAATAATAAACCAATTAGTCGTCGGTTCCGTGATGAAATTTATCAGTTTGTGAGACGGGCAGAGCAAGGTCAGGTTCAGATCAATGTTGATGTCTGTGCTGATTACCGCAGATGGAGGTGGAAGGCTGGGGTATTCACGAGGTTCTCGGGAGTGCTGATGATGAGAAGAACACGGTGTAATGAAGGGTTCAAGGATCTCTGAAGCTTCCACAGCAGGTAGATAATGTGGTGTACAGTGCATTCCGTGTACTTGTCTTCACTGGCAAGAATGGTCATGGTACAATGACATAAAATAATGGTTCGACTGGAGTAACATGCCCGTTTCTGTTCCCATAATAATGAAGGACGTGATGGCACTGGAGTCGATGCAGACGTGTTAAACCAGGGGAGTTACACACGACGGAACATTTTAGATACCAGCAGGGCATCTTGGGTTGTTCCCTTGAAGCGCAGGAAGTATGTGGGGTTTGCATCGAAGTGCACACAATTATGAGCAGCAGATCTGCGCTCAGTTGGGGTAAAAATTTCTCCATTAAGGTGTATCTAACACGAAGAGCATCTGTAAATTGTAACTATCAGGTTCAATGTAAATTAGAAGTGTTCCCTTTGTTCATTTCATTCCCCTGTAACAGACTGAAGCAGCGATGCACTCGCATTTCTTCCAGCCTGGTCCACCTCATCCGGTGTTCAGAATGAGGTCTCCCCTACACTGGAGAAACCAAAAGCAGTTTGGATTCGTGCTCTGAGGAGCACCTGCTCTCAGTCCGCATGGGTGATCCTGAGCATCCTGTTGCATGACACTTTCATTCTTCATCCACTGACATCCCGATTTTCCTTCTGTCTGCAGCCGACTTCACTGCCATCGTGTGTTCTCCCATGCATTGGGGGAACAACGTCTCATCTTCACGACCTTTGGCAACGTTCTGGAATGAACCCTGAGTTTTCCAACTTCAGGCGAACTGACCTCTCGTTGTTTCGCATTATTGTGCCTATCTCCATTCCTCACTCCGTTTGTGTAAAACCCCAAAATAACGGCCAATGCTCCTGTTCCTCATCCTCTTTGTTATCTCAATCAATCTCCATATCGTCTTTGTCTGACACTTACCGCACAACTGTGATTTGCACAGAGGCGCCCACACACTCGACCCTCTTCTGAAGATGGGTGCTAACTGCTGTTCCCCCACATCTGATTATTTTCTGGATGACTTCGTCCAGCACATTCTGATTCTTGTTCAAATTTTGCAACAATCTCTGTCATGGGCTGGGAAAATAACGGGATTAAAATAGTCCAGTCACTTGGTACCACTGGGTGTGTTCCGAGTGCAGAGTGACCACAAGTCCAGCGAGTCTCTGCCGGGCTTGAGCCATCTTTATGATGTGTTCACCCGCACAGGAATGTCTTTCAGAAGTGCATACAAGACTGGCAGAAAGCCTGTCCATCTCACCATCCCTCCCATTGCCAAACTAACAGGGCCCTTGAGGTCTGCCTACCGCTGTGGATGTTGAATCACGTTGACTGGTGCATGTTCCTGTGCACAGAATGCATCTTTCCTGAAATAGGTGATTGTTAATCGGTTTAATGTTGTCACATATTCTACGGTGCTATGATGTTTTTCTTTTGTTTTGCATAACAAACACGCAGATCATTTCACGACGTCAGCACATCGAGGGGGGTACAATGGAAAAGCAATGACATAATGCATTGCACACAGTTACAGTTACAGAGAAAGTGCAGTGCAGGCTGACCAGAAGATGCAAAGTTCATGGCGCAGTCAGTTGTGTGGTGAAATATCATCTTGATTGAACAAGGTTCTGTTCCATTGTCTTAAAATAGCGGGATAGAAGCAGTCCTTGACCCAGGCGGTGGGAGGTTTCGAGCTTTTGTACCTCATTCCCGATGGGGGGCCGGGGATGATGAGAGCATGTCCAGGGTGGGAGTGGTCTAAGATTATGTTGGGTGCTTTACACAGGCTGCGTGAAGTAAACAGGAAACACACTGCAGTCATGAAGAATCTGTTGAGACCGGAACGGCGCCAACGAATCACATCGATGTCGTTTCCGATGATCTGAGGACCGAAGACCTCAGAAGTGGCTCAGCAACAGATGGGAGTTAATTGTGGTCGTTGAAAGGAGTTACATGTTGGAGGTCGAATTATGGTCGGACCTACACCACGAAAGAAAAACAACATTGTGCAATTAGAGCAAAGTCCCAATTTTGATTAGGTATGTATAGTTTGCGCACGGCGGTGCAGCGGTTAGCGTAACGCTATATTAGCGCCACTGACCCGT
This sequence comes from Rhina ancylostomus, assembly GCA_030265395.1. Lineage (NCBI taxonomy): Eukaryota > Metazoa > Chordata > Chondrichthyes > Rhinopristiformes > Rhinidae > Rhina > Rhina ancylostomus. The sequence continues at coordinate 4,367 of JARFYF010065374.1, read as the reverse complement.
GTACAATTCCGACAACGGTCTGTAAGGTGTTTGTACGTTCTACCCGTTTCTAAATGTTTTTCTTCTGTGTCATCAACTGCATGCTTCCTAATCCGAGCGGACTCCCCAAAAGTCATCACCTCGCATATTTCGAAATTAGATTGCATCTGCAAACGATCCACCAACCTCTCCATCTGATCTGTATCCCGCTCGAGTATAAGACTGCCTACCTTGCTATCCACAGAGTAACTGCCACATCACGCGCATTTTACTCATCATACATTCGTCCTGCATTCTAATCCAAGTCAGAAAAGAACAGCGCACACAGCAAATGTACCAACACCAGTCACGGTAGACCTCTGACTTCCAATCAGAACATAGAATAAACTTCCACTGCATCACTGAGCATTCAATCTCCAATGTTGGTTCCAATTTGCTCGTTGTCCTTGGATATTGACATTGAATTATTAGCAAAGGTTTGATTTTGGATCAGACGATGCGGAATCTTTGTGGGGAGAGTTGGGGAAACGCAAAGGTAAAAGGACTGTGATGGCAATTATGTACAGGCCTCCGAACAGCAGTCAAGACGTGGGGTACATAATGCACCAGGACTTATATATAGTAGTTGAGAAATGCAATGTTACAGTGATCATGGGGCCTTCATTATGCGGGTGAACTGGGGTAATCAGGTTTGTAGTGGACTGCGAGAAAAATAATTTGTTGAATATCTGTGACATGACTTTGCACGGCAGCTTGTTGTACAGCTGTCATTGGAAAAGTAAGTCATGGATTTGGCGTTTACTAATGAAGCTGATTTTCGGGCACTCATTGCACAACACCCTCGGAGAGCTGAAAGTGCAGGAATCCTTAAGATGCAGGGACAACAATATGATCAATGTTATCCTGCAGTTTGAGAGAGAGAAGCTGAAATCGATGTCACATTGTTGCAAATGACTAAAGGCAACTGCAGAGACATGAGGGCGTAGCTGGCCGGAGTTGATTGGAAGGGGACCCAAGTCGGGCTGACTGTGGATCAGCAAGGGCAGGAGTTTCTGAGAGTAATTGGGAGGCAGATCAGAATTTCATGCCAAGGAAGCAGAAGCACACTTCGTGCAGGAAGAGGCAACCAAGGCTAACAAGGGAATTCAGGGATTGCATAAGAGCAAAGGAGAAGGCAGGCAATATGTTGCAGATTAGTGGGAAGACAGAGGATTGTGAAGACTTTAAACTCAAACAAAGGATATAAAATGTCCCGCCTCCCCTCCCTCCACATCTCCTTCAATGCACAACTTTCTAATCCCACCCTCCTCTCCCTGCTAAAAACATGAATACACCACCGAGTATAATTCTAACGTCCCCTCCCTCCATGTGACCATTAATGACACACTGTCCAATACTGCCCTCCCCTCTGTCTACATACCCAGTAATATCCCTCCCACTGTAATCCCACCCTACCGACTCTCCATATACCCGTTGAAACCACAGGCAGTAAAATACCAACCTCCACTCCGCCCACATACACATAAATGACCCACGCAGTCTAATCCTACCGTCTCCTCCCTCCATATACCCATTAATATCCCACCCAATATAATCCTACCCTCCCGTCCTCTCTCCGCATACCATTCGTAACACAACCTGTATTATCAAACCTCCCACTCCGTCCATGCACCCAGTTTTACCCCATCCATTTTAACCCCGTTCCCCTCCGACTACGCACCAATACCCACCCAGTAAAATCCCACTGCCTCCATCTGCACACGCATCAATCGCCCACCCAGAATAAACCCATCCATCCCTCCCTCCACATTCTCATTTTCCCCATCCAGTCTAATCCCACAAACTCTCCGTCCACGCACTCACCAATATCCCACCCAGTGTGAGTTCACTCATTCCGCATATCTGATCATAACCCACCAGAATAATCGCACCCTCCACTCCCTGCAAACATCCATTAATACCTCTGCTGTCTATTTTCACTGCACACAGCCCCAGCCTGTAGTAGCCCATCCTGCCTTTGTCATGATTCTGAGAACTGGCCCTTGATTTGGCTCCTTAGATGCCTTCATGTACAGAACATGGATTCCATGCCTGACGGATGGCATAATAACACACACCTGAGCCCCATGAGGGTCATAACATAAGTACATGGGTTTTTCTCGCACTAGTTGCCAGAGTAGTTGTCAACCTTCGGGTACACTTTGACTCCTGACTGCTAATAGTTGTCTACTCTGGAGCAGTCCTGTTATCTCTGTTACTCTGCGAATATCCAGTTTGTGTTGGAATTCCTCCTCAGATCTCCGAGGCAAATTCCTTGCAGTTGCTGCCCATATTTGATCTCGAGGAAGTATGCTGACTCCAGTCCTCTACCAGTGTGCCGCATTTGGGTTCTCTGCGAACTTGCTCTTTGCTCAACATTGTGACAGAATACTCTGGCTCGCATGAACCCAGCGGACAGAAATCCCATATTTGAAGCCCTCGCCCGCCAGGGCTCACTTCTGGACCGGCATGACAAGGAGCTCCGAGAGGTCGTGTCAGACGTCCATACCCATACTGCGAATGTTGGGCAGCTCAGTGAAGAGGTCAGATGAGTCTCTGCTCTCCTTGCCTCTGTCACTCCTGGAATTCCGTTTGACCAGCTTGGGAAGAACGTTTTGCTCTCGGCTAAGGATATCCACCTCAAAGATGAGCCCAAGAAACTAGCTCCTCGCTTCTCCGTACCTTTTGAAATTAAGCCCGCCAGAGAGTTGATGGCTACCCAGAATACTCAGTCCGGCGTTTATTGGAAGCAGGCCGCCGGTGTAAGTGCCTGCAGAGCTTGGTCGATTGGGAGGGATACGGTCCGGAGGAACGTTCCTGAGTTCCTCGTTACTTCATTTTGGACCCCTCCCTAATTCTGTAATTCTATGGGAATCATCCAGACAAGCCCGGTGGGTCGCAGAGAGGCTCCCGTTTGGGCGGTGGGGGGTGGGGGGTTGGTGGGTACTTTCATGATTATAAGTATTGGCCCTTGACTTGACTCCTTGGATGCCTTATTGTACAGTACATGGATTCCATGCTGGACTGTTTGCATAAGAACACACAAATGAGACCCATCGGGGTGTAGCATAAATACCTGGGTTTCTCTAGCTCTAGTCAGAGTATTGGTCTACCTTCGGGTTTACTTTGGCTCCTGGCTGCTAAGCGTGGTCTACTCCAGAGCAGTCCTGTTTCCTCTATTGCTCTTCGAATATTCAGTTCGTGTTGGGATTCCTGCTCAGACCTCCGAGGCAAGACCCATTCCAGTTGCTGCCTGTGTTTGGTCCTGAGGAAGTATCCTGACTTCATTCTTGTAGCAGTGTGCTGCATTTAGGTTCTCAAAGAACAAGCAATGTGAGCTTGTTCTTTGCTCAACATTGTGAAAGCCTAATGGCACTCCTCAGACATTTTGTACCCCACCCAATGAAATAACACCCTCCCGAACTCGCCACAAACTACAATAACCCACACAGTCTCATCCCAATTTTGACGCACTCTCTTATATCACTGCCGACATGGCCCACTCTTCGCGGTGAGACCAGGCACAGACTGGGATCCCGTTTCGCCGAACACCGGTGGACCTTCAGCCATGGCCGTCTGGAGCTCCGGGTTGCCAGCAATTTGATTTATCCTTCCCATTTCCTTCAACGACGTATCTGTCCTCGGCCTCCTCCACTGCAGAGCGAGGTTAAACCCAAAGCAGAGGAACAGCCCCTCATATTCCGCCTGGGGAATCCACAACCCCACAGCATGAACGTTGAATTCGCCAGCTTCAGGTCAACTGCTCCTCCCTCTGTCCCATTTTCTGGGCGATTTTAACATTTTCTATTAATTTCACACCGAGCTTTCAATATACTTTTGTTTTATTATGTTGCACAGTGCAATTAGGATTTGTTCAGTCAACTTGGTCAATTGAAAGGATTCGCGGGAAACAGAAGGATAGTTGAAAGGGAAGGACGCCAACAGAACTGGCGAGTTTAATGGAAGTGGGAAGCGGAGGGTGGACGGGGACCGGGAGCCAGAGGCATGCTGAGTGAGTGGTAAACAGGAAGGGGAGACACAGTTGGTGGACGGGAGCGGTAACCCGAGATTCGGTGGGTGGACGGGGAGCGGTAACGGGGTTGCTGGCCGGAGGACCGGGAGCGGGAAGCATCGACGGTGGGTCGACGGTAAGGAACCGGTGTCACAATGTTGATTGAGAGCAAACTCACAGAGAACCCAAATGCAGCACACCGATACAAGACTGGAGTCAGCATACTTCCTCAGGACAAACACAGGCAGTAACTGAAAGAAATCTTGCCTCGGAGATCAGAAGAGGAATCCCAACACGAACTGGATCTTCAAAAAGGAATAGAGAACACAGGACTGCT
>JARFYF010065369.1:0-13976 GCA_030265395.1 Rhina ancylostomus | reverse complement strand
TCTAAGATTGTGCCCTCTGGTCCTTGACTCACCCACCAAGGGAAACAGCTTGGCTGCATATATTCTGTCTATTCCTTTCAACATTTTAAATGTTTCTATGAGATTCCCTCTCATCCTTCTGTATTACAGACCAAGAGCCGACAAACGCTCATTGTATGTAAGCCCTTTCATTCCGGGAACCATCCTTGTGAATCTCCTTTGAACACTCTCCAACAACAGCACATCCTTCCTAAGATATGGGACCCAAAATTGCACATGGTATTCCAACTGAGGCCTCACCAGTGCCCCGTAGAGTCTCATCAATACTTTCTTACTTTTAAACACTATGCCTCTTGAAATGAATGCCAACATAGCATTCACTTTCCTTACCACCAATCAAACCTGGTGGCTAACCTTTAGGGTATCCTGTACTTGTACTCCCAAGTCCCTTTGTACTTCAGTACTTTGAATTTTCTCCCCTTCTAGGTAATAGTCTGCCCACTGATTTCTGTTTCCAAAGTGTACGACTGCACATTTCTCAACATTGGATCTTGTCTGCCATTTCCTTGCCCAATCTTCTAAACTGTCTAGGTCTCTCTGCAACCTTCTTGTCTCTTCAATACTCCCTACTCCTCCACCTATCTTGGTGTCATCCGCAAACTTAGCCACAAAATCATTTATTCCATCATCCAAATCGTTGATGAACAGGGTGAAAAGAAGCGGTCCCAACACCAACCCCTGCGGAATGCCACTGGTAACCGGTAGCCAACCAGAGCAGGATCATTTTATTCCCACCCTCTGTTTTCTGCCAACCAGCCAATGCCCCACCCATTCTGTTATCCTACTGGTAATTCCATGACCCTTCATCTTATTGATCAGTCTTTTGTGTGGTACCTTGTCGAAGGCCTTTTGAAAATCTAAATTCACTACATCTACCGCTTCTCCCTTATCCACCCTGCCTGAGATTTCTTCAAAAAACTCCAATAGATTAGTCAGGCAGGATTTTCCCTTCACGAAACCATGTTAGCTTGGACCTATCTTGCCATGCATCTCCAGGTATTCCGTAACCTCATCCTTGAGGATCGATTCTAATAACTTCCCTACCACCGACGTCAGACTAATAGGACTGTAATTCCCTTTATGCTGTCTCCCACCTTCAAGTACAGAGGAATTATGTTTGCTACCCTCTAGTCCTCCAGAACAATGCCTGAGTCTATTGATTCCTGGAAAATTATTACCAATGCCTCCGCGATCTCCAAAGCCACCTTCTTCAGAACCCAGGGATGCACCTCACCTGGTCCGGGAGACTTATCAGTCTTTAGCCCGTTTAACTTTCCTAGCACCTTCTCTCTAGTAATCTTAACTAAACTTAGTTCCATTCCTTGAGACCCCTGACTATCTGGTATATTGCTGATGTCCTCCACAGTGAAGACCGATGCAAAATACTCAATTAGTTCCTCTGCCATCTCTTTATCATCCATTATAATCTCTCCCGCACTGTTATCGATTGGTCCTATATCAACCCGTGTCTGTCTTTTACTCTTCATATATTTAAAAAAACTCTTAGTATCCTTTCAAATGTTATCTGCCAACTTCATTTTCATAATTCATCTTTTCTTTACTAATGACCTTCGTAGTTTCTTTCTGCAGGTTTTTAAATAACCTGATTCTCTGTGGAAGGATGATGTTTTGTTGGCCACCTAAACAGGAATATCACACAATAGAGCTCCAACTACAAGGATAAAAACAGAGAAGTTCGCCCATTCATCCTCCAGGCAGCAGCCATACATGGTGATAACCAGACCCATCTGTGTTCCAAATCTTGCAGGAACAAATATTATTGGAGCAGGAGAAATTCCAATTGAATAGTAAAGCTGACAAATGTGCTGCCGAGTTTTTTCCTTGAGTGATGAAATCTGTGACCATTTTCAAATTACTATTTTTGTTTTTACTTAAGCCAAGTGCTGGATATCATTATCACCATCCATCAGCCAGTGGCTGGCGAAAGTGAATGGGGCCATTTATTTTTTGCAATATCAAGCCATTTCAGGCTCTGTGGATTGTAACAAGCAGTAAAAAAAAATGGCAGAGTGAACTCTTCTTTCAGGTTTTGTTATTTTAGCGGAAGAGAAATTAAAAGAGTGATGTTAATAGGATACTGCTAAACATTCCCTTTCTCATTAGTAAACATACAGTGCTCTGCTGCAGTCAAGGGCCATATGTTTTATGTGCAGTGAGGAAGTGCAGTTCCGACTCCAAGCTGTGCTAAATTAACCAGTCTTGTTGGGTGGCGGGGTGGTGCAAGTACAGAGGTAGGGAGTGTAAGATTAAGCTGAGCATAGTGTCCACTCTTGGAAATTATTGTCCAAATGGTGACGATGATGTGATTGTGTGGCTTGTTGAAGAAACAATGTGTGGGAATAGAGGCTGACTCAGGTGGAAAATCCTCCACAGTCTGAGAGCCTGTGGGATGTTAGAACCCAGGCCCTTTCCTGTCTGGGCCATGTCAGAGAGGAAAGGGTCTGGGTTTTAACATCTGACAGCAGATTGTGCTAAATGGAGAACAAGTGTGAGTGGGACTTCCTTTGGTATACTTGGTCTGCTCTGGGCGCTCACTAGAATGATCTTAACAGTCAGGTAACTGGTCAGGAGCAGAGGGTTGAGGGCAGCTCAGGGGAGATGGAGTGAACTGTGGAACAGGGATAGCTCAAGAAATCCCTTGCCTGGCGTGGAGCAGTGTTTGTGCATTGTATGGTTCATGAGGAAACCGCACTCTGCTTCTATTGATTATTCAAGAGGAAAGTCAAGAGGGCTTATCTACACGGTATGTGTGGAAATAAAAGACTTTTGCATTTCTCTGTCTCCTTTCTGACACTACGAATTATATTCAAATCCTTTGCTAGATTTCCCATTCAGTTTTGTAGTTCAACACTATCATCTACAAAGCTTGTCAAGCTAATAAACCGAAGGGCCCATTTTTGTACTTTTCTATGACCCTTGACTCTCTACGCCCTGTCGCTCCCTAGAGGTTTATTTTTCTAATGATTTTTACAGCTGATGGTAATATAAATACTGTCACAACTCACCTTTGCAATACTATCCAGTTCTGAGTGCAGAACCTTGCCAAAAACCACAGGCTGTATTCCCATAGCTGACATTTCCTTTTCACTTAGTGTGAATGAAAACATCCTTATTATTCTTTCACTTCTCTTTCCGTATTCAGTTTATGTTTTCCTTTTCTACTCTGGTGCATTATTTTACATTTCTGCCATTTTTTTGGGGTATTAAATCCATTCTAATGTTGTCTCCTTTCCCATAATAAATTGCCAATTTGAAGATAATGGGCTGAACAGCTTCCTTTAGAAAATCAGAAAATCACAGAAAATTCACAGAAGAAAACCCTTGGTATTTATGCCATTTGAGAGAGAGCTGCCCAGTTTAATCCTGTCTTCCTGCCCTGGATCCATGGCCCTGCAGGTTATGGCTCTGCAAGTACACATCCAAGTACCATGTAAATGTGATAATGTTTCTGCCTCAACAACTACCCTCTAGGTGAAAAGAATTTTCCTCATAGCCCCTCCAATCCTTCCACTAGTTACATTAAAATCTATGCCCCCTGGTTCTTGACCTGTTAAGGGAAAGAAACCTTTCCTGTTTACTCTGTTCAGGCTCCCCATAATTGTACAAACCTCAATAAACTATCACCTCAGTGCCGTAAATTTCTGTGATTCTATGATTGAGAGGTGTAGAAACAAGGAACATAGATCAAGTGCAAATAATTTAGGATACAGAGCAGCAGGAACTTTTCTTTAATGTGAACTTTAAGAATGAAGGATCAAATTGGAGACTCGAGCAAAAACCATGTCAGAATTCAGGAATCAGTTTGGTAGTTGAGAACATAGAATGTAGAACAGTACAGCACAGGAACAGGCCCTTCGGCCCACAATATTGTGCTGAACCAATTACATTAGTAATAAGATGCCCAACTCAACTAATCCCTTCTGCCTACACAATGTCCATATCCTATCATTTCCCTCACATTCATGTGCCTATCTAAGAGCTTCTTGAATGCCCCTATTGTATTTGCCTCCACCCCCACCCCTGGCAGCGCATTCCAGGAACCCACACTCTCTATGTAAAAAACTTGCCCCACACATCTCCTTTGAACCTACCCCTATCACCCTAAATGCATGCCCTCTGGTATTAGATATTTCAACCCTGGGGAAAAGATACTGGCTCTCTATCTATGCCTCTCATAACCTTATACACCTCTATCAGATCTCCCCTCAGCATCCTCCACTCCAGAGAGAACAACCCAAGTTTGTCCAACCTCTCCTCATAGCACCTGCCCTCTAATCCAGGCAGCATTTTGGTAAACCTCTTCTACACCCTCTCCAAAGCCTCCACATCCTTCCTATAATGGGGCGACGAGAACTGAATGCAATACTCCAGAATGCAGCCTATCTGAAGTTAAAGTTTGTTAAACTTTTTGGGAAAATGGAAAACCCTCGGGCACGTGATCCTGGGACTACTGCTGACATGGAGAATAAAGGTTATCCTGGATTTTTCTCGATTCCTGGCAGAGAGACCTTGCTTCACCCGGAGAGTGGTAAGTACCTAGAATATAGTTCCTGAGAGAATGGTTGAAGCTGGGTCACTGACAGCACTTGAGAGTGTCTAGACGAACACTTAAATCTCTTCGGCATAAAGGGCCGTAGAAATGGGGTTAATACAGACGTGTGCCCACTGCTCAGTGTGGACAAGTTGGGCCAAATGGCCTGTTTCCATGCTGTACGATTCTGTGATTCAATGATTCCAAATGGGAATAAGCACTAGTTAGAAATTGCACTGTTAAAAACCTGCCTGCTTTAATGACCACTCTGTCAACATGTTTCAATACTTCTGAAGCTGTATGCTCACAAATACCAGTTCCCTCTCTTCCTGCATAATCTTTGGAACTGTGATTTCTCCCTTTATTCTCATATGTTGATTTTCTGCAATTAATACTAAATGGCAAAACCTATAGTGATTTGTTACATTTGAGTACTTAAGTTTCTCTGTAAAGTTGCCTGAGGTTCTTTTAGGTCAGAGAGAATGTAGAAATAACATAGTAATTGTACATAGATAGCTGGAATAACCAGTGACGCCACAGGGCTTGGCAAAATTGTGACAACATGTGACAGAGATTTTATGGTGGCAATTCAACTTGGGAATAGTCAAGAGATGTGGTGGTGGATCTGTTCTCAATCTTACATGCTTGTGATTTTCGTCTTAAACTTCTGTGGGAATTTTGTTCTTGGAAAACCCCAAAAGTTTTCTTCCGGGTGCTCCGGTTTCCTCCCACCTTCCAAAGACGTACGGGTAGATTAACGAGGGTTTAAAATGGGCGGTGTGGACTCATTGGGCTGGAAGAGCCTGTTACCATGCTGGAAATAAAATTTTTTAAAAAAAATTAAAGTTAACTATTTGAATGGGGTCCTGAGGGAGAGAGGGTTTTCAACCTCGGCGGGTTTCTGTGATCCAGCCGTCGGTGGCTCTCTACGGGAGGTGCTGCCTCAAGAAGGCAACATCCACTGTCAAAGATCCCCCACCATCCGGGCCGTGCCATCTTCTCACAGCTCCCATCGGGCAGGAGGTACAGAAGCCTGACGTCCCCACACCACCAGGTTCAGGGACAGCGACTTCCCTTCAACCATTCGGTTCTTGAACCGACCGGCACAACCCTGATCACCTCCTCAGTGCAGCAACACTGGGACCACTCTGCACTAAAATGGACTTTGTTTTTGTTCTAATTGTGCTCTTTCTTGTAAAAATTGTGCTTAATTCATTGTTTTTCTTGTGAATGCTGCTTATCTGACACTGTGTGCCTGCGATGCTGTTCAGTTTTCCATTGCATCCATGCACACGTGGGCTTGTGTGGGTAAACTCAATCCTTGAGGACAAGGTGAGGTACCTGGGTGGTTCCACACAGGCCCACCTGTCTCCTCTCTCTCTCTCTCTCTCTCTCTCTCTCTCTCTCTCTCTCTGGTCAGTGCTCGGTGCTTCTGGGAAAGATCGAGGAGCTTTAAACGTGCAGCGAGGTTTAGGCGGTGTTGGAATATAATCACCCCTTGGTCTGTGGTTGGGAAGGTGACCGGCCAATTGTGTTGCCCCAGCCCGTCACAACAGCAAGATGTTGATGCAGCCCACTGAGAGTCTCCTGCCAGCTGGCCCACGGATCACTGCTTCCTGTCAATGCCACAGCTGCCCGGAATCATTCGTTCTCTCTCTGTCCCCCCCTCCCTCTCTCTATGTCCCTCCCTCTCTCCCCTCTCCCTCCCCTCTCCCTCTCTCTGTGTCCTTTTCTCTTACTTATCTGTCTAAAGTCACACAGCACGGAAACAGGCCCTTCAGCCCAACTGGTCTGTGCCGACCAAGGTGCCCAGCTGAGGCGGTCCCACCTGCCCCTGTTTGGCCCATATCCCTCCAAACCTTTCCCATCCGTGCACCTGCCCAAGTGTTTTATTCCCTGACCCATTTTAGTCCCCGTTCCACCCCGGGTCTTGTTCCTGGGACGCGTCCCCCATGCCGAGGGAGCTCCCGGTCTGGTGTACAAGGCGTGGGGCCCGAGGGGGAACGTCCCACCGTGACTGGGACCGGACTGAAGCTTTTCTCCTCTTCTGTCCCCGCAGAACTACCGGTGTGGAATCCTCCGTCCCAACAGATATAACTGCTCCTGCAGGAAAATGAACCATGTGTTGCTGATCGTGGGGTACGGAATCGGTAAGTCCCGAGTGTGTGGGGGGTTCCAAACCAGCTGTCCGGCCCAGAGACAGGCCCTTCGGCCCAACATGCCCCTGCCAACCCTTCCACCCACCTCCATCAGTCCCAATAACCCCTTCTTGGTGCTGCCGAGCCAGAGACCACTTCAAGGAGTCTCTGCCCCCACATTCAATTGCCCCCTCTGGGGGGCAGAAAATCCCCCCTAACCCTCCCATCTTATACCGCTTCCTTTATATCTTAGACACCTCAACTACTTTTATTTTTCAGTATTAAACCTTAACACAATGGCTGTATGAGTGCACACCGTCCATCCCTGTGACCTACCCTCTGAATTGTCTCTCCCCACACACGCACTGGGGGTGATTCAACCCACTGATCAGCACCTTTGTCTCACACACACACACACACACACACACACACACACACACACACACACACACACACACACACACACACACACACACACACATTCCACCCCAGGTCCTCGATGTTAAGACCGAGGACTTGCATGGATCGAGATCTGCAATGGGGATCCCTCATTTTCAGTTGGCCGAATTGAACACAACGCTGTGTCTAGCTGGAAGAAGTGGGTGATCGGTGGAGCGTGTGAAGGACCGTACCGTAGGAGAAACGTATACGTGAGGGGTGGAACAGCCGAGTGTATTTCCAAGAGATGACTCCACCAGTGCGGTCTGGCTCCTGAGGAATACTTCAGAGCCTGCATTAAAAAAAGCAATTCCAGCTCAAAGGGAGTCACCCGGTCAGACGGAGGCTTTGGCCAATAGCCGCAGTGATATCGTGCTCGATCCCACACTGTCCCGTACATCCCTTTGTCTGGCTGCTGTTGTCCAGCACCCCCGAAGGCCAGCGGGAGAGCGCTTTGGCTTGAGGCGACCATGTCCGTAACAAAGATATATAAGTGCCTCAGAACACTGTGGCCACTGATTGCAACTGTGAGCCGTGTGTGGTCCTAAAGGCAGTGCCACGGCCATAGACTTACGGTATCTGCGCACATCACGTGGGAAAATACTCAATTTATAGATATATCTGCAGGGCCTGAAAGTGGAATGACAGCACCTACGTTCAGACGTTCACCAGCGACAGATGGATCTCTTCAATGTGAGATAGAGAGTCACGCTGCATGGCACGCTGAGTCACGGTCAGCGTTTTCAGTTTTATTTTTAGATTTTTAACCTGTCGCTTCAGATTTTCGACGACACAATTGTGCATTTTTATTTCAGACTGAAATTGCAGAAGCAGCTTGATAAACTCTAAATGTGTGATGCGTTCAATTCTTATAATAATGCATAACTTTTCGTATTGTTGTTCCACAGACCACCGGCAAGTACGTCTGTCCGGGGGTGAAGATACATGTGCCGGAAGACTGGAGGTTTATTACAATGGTTCTTGGGGAACAGTTTGCAATGACCTCTGGGATCTGGTGGACGCTAACGTGGTCTGCAAGCAGCTCGGCTGTGGATATGCTTTGGAAAGTCACTTTACTGGTTACTGTGGACGAAGTTCTGGCCGAGTTTGGTTGGATGAAGTAGGCTGTTCGGGTAACGAATCCTTTCTCTGGGAATGTCCGTCAGCACAGTGGGGCGAACACGACTGCAGTCATAAAGAAGACGTAACAGTGACGTGTTCTGGTAAGGATACTTTCAATCTGCTGATTTTATGCAGCATGGATGGGGGGGATCACTCCGGAGATGTATTGCAGAATTCACAACACCCAAGGTGAGCAGTAGCCCAGAATGATCTTGTAAAGTATTCATTCTGCAGAATCCTTCAGCCACTGATCAAGAGCTGCCGCATTCCTCATGCGTCTGTACTCATTCCACCTGCGCCCATTCTTCCGGTTCACGGAAGTCATCTGCATTTCTAGAAAAGTTGCTCGTAACACACACAGTTGCGTTCAATAGTGACCCTGTTACATTCAGAGGCTGCATCTGTCAAAGGAGAAACACATTCTCTTCCACACACCAACAAATACCTTCACATAAATCAACCATTCTTTCGAGTTCATTCTTTTCTCGTTTCCCAGATTGACTTAAACTCATATTTTACGTGCCAGATTTGTAAAACTTCATTTCCAGAATAGGAATTGGAAGATTAATTTATTCTCAGAAAATTTTCAAGTCTGAATTTTTGCCTTTTCATCTTCAAATTCTCTTTACATACCTCCTGCTGCAAGTGATAAGACATCAAGTGTTTGGATTTCAGTCATAATTCCACAGAATGTTCCCAACAAATCTGATGGTTGAAAGTTACGTGCAACAATAGCTTCAAAACACCATGCATGTGTATTTCAGAAGGATTTCAAGCATCATCATTTAAAAAAAATACCTGTTGATATTTTCCTTTCATTTGTTTTCTTTTGAAATGTTTTCTAAAACAAAAGTCAAAAATAATCATTCGTAACAAAAACAATGAACATTTTATTTACGAGTAGCTTTGGCAGCGCTGGGTAAGAAAGAAAGCCTCAATTCTGTCAGTAGCACAGAAGATGGAGCAGTGAAGTTCAGAACAAAGTGAAAATCTCTGATCAGGAGAGGGTACACGAATTAATGCTGCAGTCTTGGTAACATTTAAGATCATATTACGGTGTTTTGTGAGCAGAATGTATTTTTCATCGCATTTTTGAAGGTCAAGCATAGTCGGCCAGATGATACGAGGAGAAATTAAAAACAATGCAAAATAATAAGATGAGCAATGTGAACCTCTGATACAGGCAAACAGAAAGATTGAATAACTAAACGTTGGAGAACTCCATGTTGAATCCACAATACCACAAGATGCTCAGATCGAGATGCAGTGTGTTACCCCTGAAGTTTCTGTTGTCTTTGGTTGTCACAGCAAACGAGGCAACAAAGGAAAAGGTCAGAGTAGGTGTGGAATGGTGAAGTAAAGTGGCAGGAATCCAGAAGGTCAACTGCACATAGAATATGGAACACTGCAGCACAATGCAGGCCCTTCGGTCCACAATGTTGTGCCGACATTTTATCCTGCTCTAAGATCTATCTAACCCTTCACTCCCACACAGCTCCCCATTTATCTATCATACACCAGTCCATCAAAGGGTCTCTTAAGTGTCCCTAATGCATCTACCCCCACAAGCTCTGTAAACAGCGCGTTCCATGCACACTCCACAGTCTGTGTAAAAACTTACCACTGACATCCCCCTTATATCTTCCACCAATCACTTTAAAATTATGTCCCATCGTGTTAGCCATTGTCGCCCAGGGAAAATAGTCTCTCACTGTCCACAAGATCTTTACTTCTCATCATCTTGTACACCTCTATCAAGCCACCTCTCATTCCCCTTCTCTCCAAAGAGATAAGCCCTTTCTCACTCAACCTATCCTTATAAGACATGCTCTGAAATCCAGGCAACATGCTTGTGAATCATCCCGCAACTTATCCTTAGCTTCCACATCCCTCCTATAATGGGGAGAGCAGAACTCCAAGGGTTGTCTAACCTGAGTTCTAGAGAACTGCAACTTTACCTCGCCATTCTTGAACTCAATATCACGTCTAATGAACACCAACTTACCAGAGGCATTCTTCTCAACCCACCCGACCTACGTGGCAACCATGAGGGAACTATGGACGTGGACCACAAGATCCCTTTGTTCCTCCACAATGCGAAGATTCCTGCCATGAACCTTGTATTCTGCCTTCAAATACGATCTCCCCAGGTGTATCACGTCATACGTACCCGTGCTGAATTCCATCTGCCACTTGTCAGCCCAGGTCTACATTCTATCTATATCGTATTGCAATCTACATCAAACTTCTGCACGACCCACAACACCACCAACATTTTTTTCATCGGCAAACATACTAACCCACCCCTCAACATCTTCATCCAAGTCATTTATAAAAATCACGAAGAGCAGGGAACCCGGAACTGATCCCTGCGGAACACCACTGGTCACCGCCTTCCAGGCAGAATACGCTCCACGTACCACCACCCTCTTCTATGGGCGAGCCAAGTCTGAATCCACACAGCCAAGTTTCCCTGAATCTCATGCCTCCTGACTTTCTGAATAAGCCTTCCATGAGAAGGCTTAGCAAAGGCTTCAGTGAAATTGATATGCACCTCATCCACTGCCCTACCCTCATCAATATGCTTTGACACATTCTCAAAGAATACAATCAGGCTCCGAGGCACGAACCGCCACTCACAAAGTCATACTGACTGTTTCTAATCAGTCTACACTTCACTAAATGCAGTATTTTGCATAAGTCCACTCATTTCCCCACCACACCAGACTCACTGGCCAGCTGTTCACAGAGTTATCCCTACTCCACTTCTTGAACAAAAGATCATCATTTGATACCCTCAAATCATCTGGAACTACACCCGTGGACAATGAGGTACAATGATCATCGCCAAAGGCGCAACAAACTCTTCCCGTTTTTCCCGTAATAAACTTGTCTACGTCCTATCTGGCCCCGGTGTCTTGATGATCCTAACGTTTTTCAAAAGTTCCAGTTCATCCTCTTTCCTCATGTTTGATATGCCCTAGCATATCAGCCTGCCGTACGCCATCCACACAAACTTCAAGGTCTCTCTCTCTGGTGAATACTGAAGCAATGTATTAAGAACATCCACTGCCTCTTCCGACTCCAGTCACACGTTTCCTCTTTTATCCCTGATCGGCCCTACCCTCATTTCCCATCACATACTTGGAGAAAACATTGCGTTGTTTCTTGATTCTACTCGCCAGTGCCCTCATGGTCCCTTCAAGCTCTCCTCAGTCCATTTTAAGTTCGCTCCTGGCTACCTGGTAACGCTCCAGAGACCTGCATGATCCATGTTTTCCAAAACTCAGTTAAGCATCTTTCTTACTCACGACAAGACATTCTACATACCCTGTCAACCACGGTTCTTTCACTCTCGCATCCTTCCCGTACTGAATGGGATAAAGCTATCCAGAACCCCATGCAAGTATTCCTTAAACAGCTTCCACGTTTCATCTGTGCACTTCCCCAAGCACATATGTTCCCAAATTACGCACCCAAGTTATTGCACAATGGTATTATAATTCCACCCCCCCTCCACACACACACAGAAGCATTTTTTACTTGACGTTGTCTGAAAACATTGCGATGACCTTTGTATCACTTGTATTCTTTATAGGGCACAAAAAAATCCGCTTGGTGAACGGAGAGCGACGATGTGAAGGGAGAGTGGAAGTGTGGTACAATGGGACCTGGGGTACAGTGTGCTCCGACGAACTGGAAGAAAAGGCTGCGCAAGTGATCTGCAAACAAATGAAATGTGGTTCCATGAAATTCATTGACCCTGGCTCCATCAAATATGGAAGGGGATCTGGGCCGATATGGTTCGAAAACATGGAATGTTCTTCGCAGGAGCCGACCATTTGGCAGTGTCAATCAGAACGGTGGAGAAATCACAACTGCCGCCACACGGATGATGCAGGTGTTGCTTGTGAAGGTAACGCAAGGAAGCTATTTTCTGGTGACTTTCATTTCAAATGCAGATATATGCAACGGTCAGCATATTGTTTCTTGTCAACAGAACCCAAACTGCCGGAGCGTTTCAGCGTAAAAACCTGCGATGGAGAAAATGAATCTCACTCTCCTCCGTCAGCAGGTGATTCATGCTACATTTGACAATATCAGTGTAACGTCAATTTCGAAGGTGTGATTGATTCATAATAAATGATTATTTTGTTTTGCTCCGCTCAGAACTATCATTGCGTCTCATTGGTGGAAGCAACAATTGTTCCGGATGGTTGGAGATACAGTCCAATAACAGTTGGGGCACGGTGTGTGATGACTCCTGGGACTTGGCCGATGCCAGTGTCGTCTGCAGACAGTTGAAATGTGGTCCTGCTCGGTGGACTCCAGGAGCGTCCAAAGGTACCCAGCGTGCCGGAGATATCCTGTTGGATGAAGTGAGATGCACGGGAAGTGAATCCTTTCTGACCAGCTGTCGTTCCTCGCCACTCGGTCAACATGACTGTTATCACAAGGAAGACGTCTTCGTCATTTGTTCTGGTAGGTATCGTTGGACGGATGCAATTTCCCTACAGCTGATTTGTGAATATCGTAATTAGAAACAACTTAAATTTAAAATGCAAAATACGCGTATTTGCTGATAATTCTTTGCAATGATGTCCACAGATCGCATTTTGATTCCCAGTGGCTCCAAAGATTCAGGTATTTAATATTCCAATAATTTTGACTGTTGGAGTTCCAATCAATGTTGACAATGTTTATGTTTGTCTGTTAGCATTTTACAATTACTAAGGATATTCTAAATGCTCTTGAGAAAGTGTTGGTCAGCTGCCTACTTAAAACGTGTAAGAATTTCCACTGAAGTTTTGGGTAAGGATTCCTAATCTTAAATTGAGTGGTACTGATGAGTTCAAAGCATGTGTTAGAACCAAAATAATCTGTGATTTGAGAATGCTGACGACTCTAAATTATTGCCTTGACAAAGGAGGTTTCATTGAGAAATAGTCTTTGTATTGGGTACTGCAATGGGGAGACAAATGTGATGATGCATGGTGAACCAGATAGGGATGTCTGGAACCAGCTCAGACCTATCCTGAACATAGTTTTCTGGCTCTAGTCAGCTATCGAAACCCCATGCTTGGAGACTACATGTCAACCATACACACAATCTCCAGGAAGGGCAGATTGCACGCATGAGAAAAAATGGGGGAATGCATCCGGCCAATGTGGTGTGCTTGCCAATGTAAACATCGATCACCTTGCTCTCTGTATTTACTGAACATGTGTGGTAGCGATAAGGCAAGGGCTGGGGACGTGGCGGTGCGAGGGAATAGCTATTAAGAGTAGAGAACCACAGGAACCTTTGGATCAGTGAGTATCCGTTCCAGGACGGGTACCTACCGTCTTCACGACAGGTGGAAGATTTCCCGAGATGTCAAAGCCGGACAGCGTGTGAATTCTTTATTCACATCGTGGCGATTGCAGCCAAAACTGTGTGGATTGTTTCCTTAACCAATGTCACCTCATTCTCCTTCTGTAAATGTTCCTGACCCTCGTGTAATTTGAACAATCATTTCTGTCATTTAAACAACTCGCGCTCTCTGACTTGCGGTATATTCTAAGACATTGCGAATTGCTGACACAAAACACTGCACTGCTGTTTCCATTTTGTCACAATGTTGATCCGGAGCAAACTCACAGAGAACCCAAATGCGGCACACTGATACAAGACTGGAGTCAGGATA
>JARFYF010065359.1:0-14001 GCA_030265395.1 Rhina ancylostomus | reverse complement strand
TTTTGAACTTCATTAATCGTGGTATTGAGTTCAAGGGCAGCGAGGTGATGTTGCAACATCTTCTCTGGTAACTTATCAAGCACTGATGTTAAACATCCTGCAATGAATTGGGAGATATTGATGTGTGAAGACAAATGACCAATAAAACTGCGAACGATACGTTCATGGAACGAGTAGAGACGGTTTTCCTGTTCGGTTTATTGAATACCATATGAAGCTACAGACTATTTTATAACTGGCTTTCTGCAAGAGAATGAGGAAATGATATCCTCGTAGTTTAGGAACAAAAGATGTGCCAGTTGGTTGATTGATTGGCTGACGTCCAATGCCCCTTGTGTGTGTGACTGCTGGAATCTGAGGGTAGTTACTGATAGTGTGCGAGGGATCTAAAAAGGATTAATAAAGGATTAATTCAAAATGGTGGTTCATGATAGCGGCGGGGTGTTCAATTATTGCCGGGAAGAGCGGAAAGGAGGTGATGGTGGACCACCGGGACGGGCAATCAGGGTGGGAAGGTAGTGCAGGAATACAGAGTCTCGAATTGAAACGTTAACTGTCCATTTCCCTCCAAAGATGTTGCCTTACCAGCTGAGTTTCTCCAGCATTTTCTTCCTTTGCGGAGTGCAGGAATACCCTGTTGTCATTCCTCTCTGAAGCAAGAATACCAGGTTTTATATTGCTGGGAGGAAGGCCTCCGAGGCGAAAATGGTGGCAGAAGCCCAACTGAACTCTCCAGGCACTTTGGAGGCGTTTGCTGCACTTGGAAGTCTGGGAGAGCGATCGTGTCAGTGGACGCTATTATTAAGATGGAGGATGGGCGTTTCTGTTGCTGCAAACGAGATTCGAGGATGCTATGTTGCCTCGCTGGCTGTGGGATCGAGGATGATTTGGAGCGTCTGCAGGACGTTCTGAAGGGGAGGATGTTCAGCCTTGGGTCATTGTATTTACTTAGCAACAATGATGTAGTGAAGTGAATGGATGAAGTCCTACTACATGAGTTCAGGGACCTGGGAAGCCGTGTGTAACAGGACCTCAAAGGTTATATTCACGAAAAGGAATTCTGAATGTCGAAGGATATGGAGAGTTCAATGAAGATGAGAAAGGAAGCATTTGGCAGGATTAGAGAACAAAAGATTTGAAGTCTCATCAAGAGTAGAAAAATGAGGGGAGTTGCTTAAAGAAAATTAGGAAGGCAATGTTGCGTCGCAAAGTATCACTGGCAGACAGAATTAACATGAACTGAAGCCAAAAACATAATTAGGAAAGATTTGGGCCCATTGGGGAAAGCAGCGACAATAACGTACGTGGAACCAGAAGGTTATAAGTGAGAATATGAGTGAAAGCTTTTCATCCGTATTCACAATAAAACTGATTTTGCGGTGGGATAACTCATTGAGAGGGGAGGCGAAAGTCCAAGGCAAGCCCTCACAAACAGAGAGTAGGTGCTCGTTGCCTTGCTGGGTTTGAAGGTGGATAAAATCCCAGGATGAGATTTATCCCGTTTTTTTTGTGGGAGGCAAAGAAAGAGATTTCTGGGGCTCTGGCGAAGTTATAAATGGTCTCTGGCCGGAAGTGGGGTACCATATGACAGGAGGGCGCCAAATATTTTCCTCGTTTTCTAGATATTTTCTGGATAATATCTGATAATTCACTCCCCTGAGTCTAAAATGAACAGGTGGGAACTTACTGGAATAAATTCTGGTAGACGCTATTCATACATACTTGTAAAGACGGAGACTGAGTAGAGATAGCCAGCATGGCGTTGCCAAATGCAGGTCTTGTCAGATAAATCTGTTTGAAATTTTTGAGGAGCTAACGAAGTGAACTGATGGGCCAGTGCAGTAGATGCGGTGTACATTGACTGAGTAACGTCTTCGGTGTTCTTCCACAGGAGAGGTTAGGGCACATGGGGTACAGGGCAAATTGGATCAAAAAACGAGATGTAAAATGAAGACAGGCTGATGTTAGAGTGTTGTATTTTTCGTTATGAGATGCCTGGGATCAGTGGCTTATCAGCTTCGCCTAAAACTTCCACCCTCCCAGCTTTCAAATTCACGTGGTCCATTTCTGACACGTCTCCTCTTTTTCTTGATCTCCGTGTCTTCATTTCAGGAGACAACCTACCCACTGAAAATCTCTTTAAATCCATGGTTTCCCACGGTAACTTAGACCGCACCTCTTCCTACCCTGGCCCTTATAGTCATGCTATTCCCTTTTCCTAGTTTCTCCATCTCCACCACATCTACTCTCAAGGTGAGGCTTTCCATCCCAGGACATCTGAACTGTCCCCCTTTTTCAGGAAGATTGGCTTTCGTTCTTTGTGCTTGATGGAGACCGATCTCGCATCGCTTCTGTTTCTCGTATTTCTGCTCCCACCCCACCTCCTCCGAGCCAGAAGGGTGTGGGAGTTCCCCGAGTCCTTAATTTGTACCGTGTAATCTTCCACATCCAGGACACCATCCTTCGTCATTTCAGTCAGCTGCAGGACATCCCACCCCAGTTACATAATCTCCTGACCACCTCTCTCCGCCTTCCATAGGGACCACTGTTTTCCTGACTCCCTGGTCCGCTCATCCTTCCACTCCCATCGCTCTCTTACAGCTGATACATTCCCTTGCCCTAGAGTAGAATTAATGCTCCTACCTCCATCCACTCTTCTCAAACACAGTTTCCCAGACCACTCCCGTCTGGTTCCAACTGTCGTTAACCTCCCCCTAGTGGTTCCTATTCTCACCTCCTTTACTGATCCGAACCTAGCAGTGGAAGTGCTTCGTGTTCCTGCTTACCTTCCTTCACAATCTGTCTCCTATCTTTACACTCTCACACGCACCTTGTTGCATCTGATTTTTAAAAGTTGTTTCTTCCTATTTTTCTGCCTCCATCTATCATTTACCCGCCATAGTCTTCCATCTCCACCCCGCTCACCTCCCCTGCCAATAACTACATACCTGTCTTCTTTCACCCCTGCTCAATTTGTTACGTACCAGCAACAAAGGAAACACACCGGGACATGTATAAGTGTTAAAAACTACTTTATTAATAACTACTTATGATAATAAGTAAAATAAAAGTAAAAATGTTAGAATGTTAGATGTAAAAACGTTAAACCCCGAATATTGACTCCCAACAACTAACTAAACTTGTCGTGTGTGTGTGGCAAATTCACAAACTCCATTCTCAAATTCCAGTCGCCTCGGAATCCTTTCTCGCCATTCCCCTTCTCCTCCATGCCAGCTATTTCGCCTCTACGCTCTTTCTTGATTCAGGGTTTTGACCCGAAAAGTCGACAATTTCTTTTCTCCGACATATGAGATCCCCCAGCACATTGTTTGTGTACTCACTGTGTAAATTCTGACTGCAGTGCTCAATAGTCTTTATAATTTTGTAATATCCGAACAAGTGCTTTGCAATGGGAGGCCTCTTGGAACGCCGACGATAAGCTTCACCTGAGTCACCTGCAGTAAAACAATGGAAGAAACACGTTCCGTTAAGGTAACTACCAGGGAAAACCAGATGGCCTTTGGTGCATATTGGGAAATTATCCCAAATATATGTCTGGAATAGCTGGTTCCCCTTCTGGGGGATTGGAAGACGAATCAAAGCTGCTTGTCCTCGTAGTTTAAGCTCGTAGACTCGAAACCTTCTGATACAGTTATGGAATTTGCAGCTCGAAACAACCTGCTGGAGGAATTCAGCTGTTCAGTCAGCATTTATGGAGGGAAATGAACAGTCATGTTTTCGGGTCCAGATACTTCATCCGGACGGAAACAAGAGAATAGAGATAACCAGTACAAAGGAGTGAGGGGAAGTGGTGGATCAAGAACTGGCAAAGGTCGGTGAAAGGAGGTGAGGTGGAGTGATGGGCAGCTGGACGAATGTAGAGTGGAAATAGAGACAGACACTGGGCGTTGATAGGTCAAGGCAACAAGTGGCCACTACAAATGATGCAATCTAATAGGAAAGTGGAAAATGAAATCAAAAAAGGAGATGAATGTATTCTGGTTGGAAAATTTTAATGTCCATCGCCAAATATATGCCAGTATTTTTCCGCTTATCGTCAGAATGCTCTCCATGTTGAAGTAATTAATGAATCTAGTTTAGCTGCATCTGGCGGAGGAAATTAGTTATTCTATGGGAGACGAAATTCCTCCACATCTCAGTGTTAAATGCTGACAACGTATCTGAGTTTGTTACAACTCTATGTAAGTCTTAAGAGGAAACATCATTTTTGCGTCTACGATTTCGAGCTCCTTCAGCTTCTTTATCATTTAATAAACTCACCCCTCCGGAGCAACACACGCAAAATGCTGGAGGAACTCATCAGATGAGGCAGCATCTATGGAGGGAAATAAACAGTCGACGTTTTGGGTCGAGATCTTTTGCAGCCTGTTCGTCCTTCGAATGTGAGAGGAAACTGAAACACTCTGAGGAAACCCACGCAGTTAAAGGGAGAACGTTCAAACTCCTGTCAGACAGCAGCCGGAATTGAACCCAGTTCGCTGTTGCTGTAATAGCGTTACGCTAACCGATATATTACTGTGTATTCTCTGCAACTTCCGCTACCTCCAACGGGATCGTATCACCAGGCGCATCTTCCAGTCCCTTCTGTCTCCATTTTCTACAAGGTTTGCTCTTTCCCCGACTTCCTTGTCCTCTCGACCCTCTACACTGATGAACTTCCGGCACTGATAACTGCAACCGTTAACGTTCTGCACCTGCCGCTTCAGGCCCTCTCTCACCAATCGCTGCGGCCTCCTCTACATCAATGTAGCCGACGCAAATTGGGTGATTACTTCGTCGAGCATCTTCCCTCCTTCCGCCTCAAAAGCAACGATCTTCCGGTGGCCAGCCAACAATTCCTCATCGCACTCCCATACTGACATATCTCCCCGCTGCCTCATCTACTGCCACATAATCCAGACTTGGTAGTCTTCAAACAGACAACATCAACAATGATCTGTCTAACTTCCCGTGAACCCTCCCTTCTTCCCTCCGTCCCCCTTTTCTTCCCTCATTCCTGTGGCCGCCTGACCACTTCTCATCCCTTTCATGATCTGCCCGTATACCCACATTGTTCCCTTTATTCCATTGTCTAATGACCTCTGCTACAGGTTTTCTACTTCTTCAGCCCTGTGCCTCTTTTGTGTATAGCTTCTCAGCTTCTTACATCATCCCTTTCATCACCCCACCCACCTCCCTTCACCGTCTCACCTCGACTCACCTATCACCTGCCAGTCTGTACTCCTTACCCACTGCGACCTTCTTATTCTGGCTTCTGTCCTCTTTCTTTCCATTCCAGCGAAGGGTTTCAACACAAAAGGTCGACTGTTTATTTCCCTTCATACATAATGACTGACTTGATGACTTCCCCCAGCATTTTGTGTTTGTTGCTCGAAATCAGGCGCATGTGTTTGTATTTAGATCAAATTAATCGATCATGCCCAATATTGGTTGGCAAAGGATCCGTTTCTTTCTGGGAAATCAATTCCACGTTTCCACTCACGACCGTGTTGTCTTCTGGTGACATTACTCTGATTTTCTGTGTCAGATGTCGTCATGACGTGTTTAAACCTTTCTTAAGTTCACCCTGCTGTTACTTTTCCCTTCATATCGTTTGTACTTTCGAGATGCTCTTTTTTTAAACTCCACTTTAACGTACTGTATCGTTGTTACCGTTCTCCCCGAATGTTCTCCTCCTGAAGATAATGTTTTCGTCATTATGAATTTTGAGGTCGGTCGTCTTCGGCGCCTGCAATCGCGTCGAGTTTTGCGGCTTGTTCTGTTTCACAGCAGACGGGAGAGCAGCCACACTGGCGCGAACGCAAAGGGTGACTAACCGATGTCGGCTGGTGTTGGGTCCGGGTTGTGGCCCGAATCTCCAGGGACAAACCTATTCAGTTTTGTTCCTGAGTCCGGAATAGACTCGCTTACCGCCTGAATTGTGTTAGTATTCATCCTAAATATTCCACTATAAAACGCAACTTCACTTTATTGAAAACAGATCTGTGGATCTCCTTGAAGTATTTTTCCTAGGTTCAGAAACCGGTACAAATACAAGATGTCGTGCAAATAGGGGCATCGTTCGATAGAAGTTAAAAGGCAAGAAAAGTCACCTAAAGTTCAAAAAGAAAAATTCCATGAAATAAATTGATGTTGCTTGAGATTTTGTCGATGACATATGAATCTGCATTAACATTGCATATTTGATCATTACTGTCATCAATCTGATAAGAACTTGAATCCAACGCTGAGGCCTGCATCCATGCGCTGTCTGCATCATGCATTCCTTTTTCAGGTCTTGCTAGAGAAAAATCGCTGCGAACCCGGCTAGAAATTTGCAGATGAAACTGGAAGCGCCTATGCTTATATCTACATTTATTGCCTGGCCTTCTGAACGATTTAGTTTTACAGATTACCAATTACGGTTGGTAACTGCTGCATGGTAAATTGAGATGATTCCGTCAGATAATCACTCATAAACTTTGTGTCTGTGTCTGCGCCCGGGCTTGTATGAGAAAGGCAGACATGCGGTGAACAAAGTAAGCAAAACCAAAATCCATCGTTATATGTGTAATCAAAAACGCCGTTCTCTCTTCAAGAGAAGCAAAATAATGGGACTGTTCAATCCTGCTGCCTAGAATTTCTGAGCTTTGTGACAGCTCCAAGGTCATGTGTTTGTTTTTCCGAAAGCGCCAATATTTGCACTTTCCTGAACACGGATGTTCGAGTTGTGAGTGTGCCTCAAATGTCCAGGAGCCCTGATGTCCTGGAGCCCACGAAAGAGTCATCTGGAAACGGCGGAGGATTCAGAAGGTTGTTCAACAGATGCTGTTTCAGTGGGGTACACAGAGGCACGCAGGTCGCTTCACACTCAAACCGCTCGCTTCACACTCAAGCAGCTGTGTGCAGTGAAAAACCGCGAGATTTTCCAAATGTTAAACAAAGAAATTAAAACGAAATGTCAGCGATATCTGATTTGCACCCAGCATTATACGTTGATAATTATAGGACTAGAATCATAGAGTGAAAGGAATAGTTAAATAACAACGGTTTATGCGTGACTGGGCAAATTTTGCATTCGTATGCTCCTGGTGCAGGCGATTCAGCTCCAGGAATGGAAAAACTCATTGGTGGGCTGAAATGAATATTTATCATCTTTATTCACTGAGGAAAATGATATTACAGCTGGGAAATACACGAAGGGCATCAGTGAAATTCTGGATCATATTGACAATAGAAAAGAGGCACGCGTTAAATGTCTCAGCAGACATAATGTCATATAAATTCCCAGAGGCGAAAGAGCAAGTATACTCAGCGTCGGTATTTGTTTATTCCCTACGTGTTCGTGTGTTTAGCCAAATGTTTCTTTGCTTAAACATTGCTATCACTGCTGCCTCGGAAATCTCCCTTGGAAGTGCATCCCAGACACCTTCTGTTTTCTGTGTAAAAAAGGCGCCGAAGAAGGCGTAGACAATAAGAGACATTTTTTTGGCAAGGTCAAAGTACATCAGAGCAGAGAGGCCATGGTACACCTTCAAAAAACATTGGTTCGACCACAGGTGGAGCACTGTGTGGATATCTGTCCATCACAATTTTGGAAGGATATGAACGCATTGGACAGAGTCCAAATGAGAGTCATTCGACATAAGCTTTACACTTAGGAGGAGGACGGGTCAGGGATGAACAAAATTATGATGGACATATACAGAGCAGATAGGAGGAAACGCTTTCCCATGAGAGATGTGGCCAGAGATTACGGTAAAAGGGATCAGTGGAGGAATCTTTTCATCGGGAGGGTGTTTGCTGCCTGGGACTCACTGACCGAGCAGCTGGTGAAAGAGGTCCTCTCACAATATTTAATGGACCAGAACTTGAATTGTCAATGCATTGAAGGTTACGGACAAACTGCTTGCGTGTAGAACTTAAGTGCATGGGCGGTATAGTCATGATGTTCTGAAGAGCCTGCTTCTGTGCTGTGTGACTTCAGATCCAAAGACAGAATCCACTTTGTTTGAATTATCTTGAAACTTAAGAGAGTTTTACGTCACTGAGTTGACATTGCTGTGCATCAAATACGAGAAATGCAAGGCAGCAGAAATTGTTCAAAAAACCTACAAATCCTGCATGTGTTGGAATGCAGGAATAACGGGGCCTTTTGTTTTCCAGAACATAGACCAGACAGTTCAACAAGGGGGAGGAGAAATACTGTAAAATGTTACAGGTTTTGCTTCAACGAGACTCTAAAATGAGAAAGGGCGAACCAGTTTTAGCCAGGCAAATTTTCAAATATGGTAACCATAATACTATGAGGAATTGATAGCTGTGTGAACAGAACAGAGGCCTGCGATATCCAAAGAAATGAAGCACATGCTGGAAGCTAGTGGCTATTCATACAGTATGCTGAATATGAAAAGATCAGAGGAAAACGACATTATGTTGAAATTCAGCGGTGATGCGTAGATGAATAGTTAAGTTTCTAAAATAATTAAGAATCCATACATCCTACCGAAACAAAACCATATTTAATGAGGTAAATAGAGTGAAGAACAACTGGGCTAACCCATGCTCCTGATTATATTAACTCGGGTCCATAAGACTTTTCATTAGCAACCTGTGTCAAAATAACGATTATTTACTTAACACCGTATTACGTTCTGTACCTCCCGAGTAATTCTGATTACATCGACAGAAGGAATTTTGTATCAGCAGTAATGAAATTGATCCTTTTTTGCCCAACTCCATCACGGTTGCTCAGTTTGATATGACGCATGAACGGATCGGAGCATTCTGAGATCGACTGTCATCAGAAGCATCCTCAGCACTACCAACCCCCGCCTCCCATTCGAAGATTTTTCTTGCATTTTTTTTGCCTAAAATGGAAATAATGTTTGCCATTGGTGTCTCGATTCCAGTAATCGCCAGTGAAACCTTCTGGGCTCATTGTCAGATATTTAACCATATTCATCCGGTGATTTCATAGAACCGCTCTCTGTTGCATCCACCAGCAAGCTGAATTACACATTCTGCAAAGACCTTTCGATCAAATCCTTCTTCGTCCATGAGCAAGAAAGTGAAATGCACCGTCTGTGGATACTCGTGTTGGTCCTGCAAATTCCAGGCTGTAAGTACCTCAATTTTCTTCTTTCCTCGAACTGGATGCAATTCTGAATTTAAAGTTTTCTGAGTGGTGCTGTTTTGGAACGTTTCTTCTCCAGGTTGGTTCAACCATAGCTTAAGTATTTCTGATCGTCTCCATGCAAAGGTTTTAAC
Source organism: Rhina ancylostomus (assembly GCA_030265395.1). Lineage (NCBI taxonomy): Eukaryota > Metazoa > Chordata > Chondrichthyes > Rhinopristiformes > Rhinidae > Rhina > Rhina ancylostomus. The sequence continues at coordinate 4,731 of JARFYF010065359.1, read as the reverse complement.
TACAGTGGGGAATATGCAGAGATTATTGATCAGGATGGAGCGTTTGTAAGTGTGCAGGGAGTCAGGATAGGTCCTTTTTGGAGGTGGATATGGCTCAGAATTGATCTGACTGAGAAATAAAAAGTTATCAGGGTACATGGATAGGCAGATGTGAGAAACTCCTGACATTTTCTGAGGTCAGACGTCTTCGGTTAGAGGTTAAAGGAAACTTATTTAGTCCAGATTTGTGGAAGATATTCCCAGCAAATGGTTGAAAGCAGGATCTCGGAGCTTGAAGGAAAATTTACACCAGCACTTGAATCTCAATGATACAGAAAGCCATCGGCTGAGTTGGGAAATTGGATTAATGCAGACAACTCATTGATGGCCAGCAGAGACACGATGGGCCGGATTGCTGTCATTTGACGCTTTACCTCTCGGAATAAATCATATGAAATCCATTGAGATTTACAGATCGGTTTTAAAATTAGGGTTGGTCAGTCGCCCTGTTGCTAATGAGCAGAACTTCATCGCTCCACATTGTTCCGAAAAAATAGCAGTAGATATTCAGGGAACGGTGTCATTACCCGTTCCTCATTATGTGCATTAATCCTGGATAGTACACAATATACCGATCAACAGAGAAGTGTTAAGTCTGATATTTACTGAAATGTAGCCGTTTTTAAACCTGGGCTGAATTCAGCAAATTACTTGATGCTCCATCATAGAAGTTGCTTTGCATTTATTCTCCACGATGAATCGCATAAAACTACTTTCCTATCAATTTGAAATTAAATCAAAACAATGCATCATTTCAATGAAGTTTCCTAATCTCATAGCCTAACCTTTCAAGCAAATGAAACAGGGAGATTATAGACACAGAGGTGAACATCAGAGGAATTATTTCTCCATAACGCGATCATTGGGACATTCTTCAGATTCTGGGCAGTTAGTCGGTCGCCATTTAGAATTATTTTTCCTGAGTTTTTTTCAAGTTTGATAGATAGCAAGCTGAAAATCCTTGTAATGAGCACCCGCATAACATGGGACCTTAACGTGTCAGGAGTCGAAAGTCAGTTGTTCCTTGATTTTCTCGTTTCATAGATTGTGGATAGAGACTCTGTAGAGTGAGATGATTTTACCAACTTGGTGAGAAACATATCATTCTCTGAGAATGATTTATTGTTTCACGCCTGTGCGATCTTATGCTAGGTTTAGTTTGCCATGGCTTACGGAGGTAAAATTGTGGGAGATAAAATGAATGAATATTGGAACGCTCAACGCATCGTCACTTGTTTTCGTGTCCTTCCAATCTGAATGTTATTCTCAAGGAATGTGTTTTCTATTTGCTTCGCGTCACATTGCTGTATTTCACCGTAAACAACACGCTTCTATACACTCTTTGATGAAATTATGTGACCTCTTGTTAAAATGATGTTGTGTAAATTTTCTGTGTTTAATTTCCATAATCTGAAACGGTCCTGGAGGTTTTACATTGAACATTTTCCTAACATGTTTTGCAACTCGGTTAGTGAGTGGGGAGGTCACGAGGAAGCAAACGATCCTTCAATCCAGTGACACCTGTTGTGATGCTCTCCTCTCAATTCCATCTGATCAGGGTTTGATGACCTTTTCTATTTTATTTCCCTTAATGAAATTCATTAAGTCATGCCCTTGACCATGATGTTAATGACTTCTGACCCTCTGAGTTCCTCATACTCTTTCCTCATTATAGCATCTACAGTCTGCTATGTCTCCATATTGTTTATGCCTTCTTCAGTGCAGCGCCTTTGGATGTATTACTTTAGAATGTTGACTAAAGTTGGGATAATAATTCAAATTACTGTAATCGCCCATATCTGCCCTGTATATATCCAGCAATATGGGTTTCAAAACAGAGAGAGGATTCCCTCACCGTCTTTAGCAAGGTTTGCACACCGAAGACCCACTTCACCCATTCTCGGCTTCCCAAACGAGAGGAATGACTATCTCTTCAACAGCGTTTCCAAAGTCAAATTAAAAACACAATCGCCCTCAATATTATTGATAGCATCAGTTGCTTTCCCCGGGAACCTCTATGTTTCATTCATAAGTAAAACACCACAGATGATAGAATTCTGAAATAACAAAAGAATATACTGGCAATGTTCTGCTGCATCTGTGGAGAGAGACACAGAGTGACTCTTCGTGAATATCATCTTACTATTTTTCCTGTTTTCCTGGTATTTCATTTCGCGTTTCCAGAACTTACTTTAAGAATGAGATTTCGGTACAATATTAAAGAAAGTTCCCCGTCTTAAGTCAGAACGTATCATTTCAAAACTGCTTTGCATTGGGCTCGATACTGTGGGGTCAGTTGAAGTCTATTTGCCATTTTCCAGAAAGATTCCGCAACATGCTAAATTAGGGTCTGGTCGGAAATCTGTACTCGGTGAAGACATATTCGCACATCTACCGAAGAAACGAATCGGTGTTTTTAGTATTCATTCAAGGGATGTGGACTTCGCCTGGTGACCAAGCATTTAATTTCCCATTTAAAAAGTATTATGTCGAAACATTGAGAACGAGGGAACGATAAAAACAAATACTGTGGCAAAGTACAAAAGAAACAAACTACAAACATGATTTTGTCGATAATTTGTGAGGAGACCTTAACTGCATAGATAAATGAATGTGGGCATTAACGGATGGGGATTTGAAATGTTGGAGTTTTGCTGATGGTGAAATAGTGATTAAAGGGAACAGCGCGGCCGACTTTGCGACTGCCCAACTTATTTTTGTTCACTTTGAGACACTAAAATTGAGAATGAGTACAAGTAGCGGAGGTTTCATAATAACCTTCTTGTCTTCTAAGTATTAAAAAAATATTCAGGATCACCTCAATAAGAAGAAATATCAGTTGCAAAATTTGAATTTCATCCACAGACAAACATTGGAAATAAATTTAGTTTTCCAGTGTAATGCTGCGGTAAATCTTCTCAATAGCATTTTGTACAGCTGGAACGAAATAAGATTAATCGTTTTGAGGCACGTAAAGCCACAAAACATCGTTGAGTAACGCAGTCCAATTGGTTGACTTGTCAATGCGATTTTGTTATCAATATTATCGGTAGTTGGGAGGGAGAAAATCCGCGCTCAACTCCATCACTTGTTTTAATATGTAAAATAACATATCATTGTATGAATACTGTAATATGTGTGTGTGTGTGTGTGTGTGTGTGTGTGTGTGTGTGTGTTTATTTGAACACATACAAACGTACAATATCATCTCCGGGAATTCTCAGGCGGAGCGGTCGTCTGTATGCAAAGAGAAACAGAGCATATTTTCTGTTTCCAAATAGTTTCAAAATGAGCATTCTTCTCCATCTTAAATGTTAATCATTGTTTTCTGCACTTTGGACGTCTGAGCTGTTGACGTTTTACCCAGCATATTTTGTTTGTTACTTCAGCTTTCCAGCATCTGTACGTTTTTAGTTGTTGTTCCATATATAAAACCCCATATCATGAAGATGGCGATATGGTAAACACCGTCATATTTCGGAAACCGCCCTTCATATTGAAATTTTCAAATTAACATTTTAAGTAAGACACTTCCACAGTATTTTTATGAAGTTCAATAAAATTTGCAAAAGAGACCAGAAGTCTCGAGCTTGCGAAGGCGGGTGTCTAATTAAATTCATCCTCTGAATGAGATCTCTGAATAAATCACTGGAACAATTATGAAGTCTGAGAGTTTGTCTTCGTTTACATGGTGCGATTCTTGTTGATCCACGGGAAATGCACTTCATTCGCAGTTAAATACCTGGAAACTATGCGAACTCCGTAAACCTCAGCCTGACATTCCCTTGAATAACCAAGGACCCAGCACATAAACGTTGATGACGCAGAGAGCTCATTTTGAAGGCTTCGTCCATGTTCTGACAAACTGACCACAGTATTTTCAGGGCAATGTAGAGAGATGACATTTGGGCAAATTTAGTTTTTAGCATGTTCACTCATATCGTGTTCATGTTCAATTATAACAGAAAATGCCAGTGCATATTTATAGAACAAGAACCGCTATTATTAGTTGTAATACCATACCTAATTTCCCAGCTGAACCTTCCACTCCTTTTACTGGGATTCTGATGATTAGTCCAGCTCAATATTTCTCTGCCCGATAACACATTGTTCCCAACAAGGGGATTCTGATTTATGACGCCTTGTCCCAAGGCAGTGGTCTATCTCTCAGAAGCAGGTGCCTCAGCATACCTGCACCTTGCAGAACCTAGTGAATGTTTTAAAGCTACTCAACATCTGTGTTATGACCCTGGTGTTAATGCAGCATTGGATGTCGTTTATTATTGGTGTCACAGACACCTGGATATATGAAATAAATTAAAGGTGCGATTAGTTCAAACTCGAAGCTTGAACCATAGGACCACAGAAGCATAGAACACTACGGCACAGAAAACAGGCCATTCAGCACTTCGAGTGAGAAGTGAAAGTGAGAGCGAAGCAGAGTGTTCGGGCTTTGGCTCAAGGGGCTTCGGCTTGAAGGGGCAAGGAAAGTAAGTATCTGGAAAGTAGGTGAAGGTAAAGTTTCCCTGTTGACTCATATAGACTTGTAGATGGTATTAGCTAGGGGGATACAAGGATAGTGAGATGGAGGACAAGGTCGTATGCTGCAGCTGTCTGATGTGGGAGTCCGTGGACCTTGCTGTGGTCCGCGATGACCACATCTGCAGTAAGTGCTTGAGGCTGGAGGAACTT
>JARFYF010065342.1:0-14040 GCA_030265395.1 Rhina ancylostomus | reverse complement strand
GTCCAGCATGGAATCCATGTGCTGGACAACAAGGCACTAATGAGCCAAATTGAGGGCCAGAACTCAGAACCATGACAGTCCTACCATTAATACTGTATTCTGTCATCATATTCGACCTACCGAAATGAACCACTTCACATTTATTTGGGTTGAACTGCATCTGCCACTTCTCAGCCCAACGTTCCATCCTATCTATGTCCCGCTGTAACCTCTGACAGCCCTTCAAACTATCGACAACGCCCCCAACCTTTGTGTCATCATGTAACAGTGGGGCATAGCAGGTAGCGTCAAAGGGCAAGTGAATGTTTCTGTGGACGCTGGGAATGGAAGTTGGCAGTGGGAGCCGGGTTGTCTCACTTCCCACAGGGACGGTTTAATTAGACCACAAGGTATATTCCAGGCACTGAACATTCCCGAGCTCTACGCCGTTTCTGAAACTGTGAACATTAAAGGAGTTTTATGCATTTTGCGAATCTTCAATATGTCATATTCCTCAATTACAACTTGAAATAAAATTCTGTCCACCACTAAAATTACTGTAATCCATGGACTACTTTGGGTTTAAAATGACTCCCGAATGACAGGAATATTCTTTGTAACTGCGTAGCAGTTCTCTGGAAATGTGAATAGTGACACATCCAGTCTCACCTTCCCTCCACTGACTAAAATGTTGTTAAATGAATATTTTTTTTCAGTTTCTTGGATGGGATCTCACAAATGCAGACAACTCATTGCGTGCTGCGAATTTACAACATTCCCACATTCCACATCCCTTTCCCCGAACATCCTGATGGGGTAAGTTTCCAAATACGCAGAAACACACAGTATTTGGTTCAGGTGAGAACTTTGTGAAACCAGAGATCTGTGCAATGAGCATGTACTTGTGGTAGGTTTTAGTACCCAGTCAATAATCCAAAGAACATACCAACAGATTGGCATTTATACCGTTACTTAATAAGTGACATTAAATCCTGGACGTGAGAATGATGCTGAACAAATGAACCAAAATAAACTTCAGGAACATACTAGATGTGTCTGAGGTTTCACTGTATCACTTACAGTCCAGCGGGAAATACACTCTCCCATGGAATCGTGGTTGTTTTTTGAAATTTCCGCTCAGGCACAGGGATTGAAATTGAAAGTTTCTGCCTGAGCGATTCCAATGTACCGTTTCAACTGCATGATCACTAATCAGGACCCTGCGAGGAGTGAACGGGGTTTCACAGTGTATCAGGACACTGTCAGGTGTGGTGGGCTCAATGTAACTCACCACTGAATTAGCTGAAACACTGAATTGAGATATTTAAACAGTGTGGCAGAAATGGTATGATTTGTGACTTGAACACACAGATCAGTCATTCACTGACAGTTAATTCTGTGACATCCATTCCATTCCCAGACGTTGACATTTGGTCTCAGATTCTGCCACCCTCTCAAACAGCCGCAGTTCAACATCAGTATGTAAAGTAATTGGTTTGAATTGTGTTTCAGAACTCACCCTTCAGTTGTGAGGATAAATCACCTAAATCTTGGCCGATGTTCATGTATTCATATGGATCAGAGCCTATTTAAATTAACAGGGTTTCATGAAACCAGAGCTGAACAATACATTAAGTAACGTGTTTCAATGTGATTTTCAATTCAGTGTTGTTTTACCGTACCGAGCTCCTGGATTTCGTTCAATATTTTGTCCAACTTTGGTAAATGATCCCGCATTTTCACGAAGGATTCCCACATCACTCTGCGGGCCCGGGATCCCTTCTCCATAACCAGACTGAAGAAGAGTTTGGAACTCTCTGTCCGGTTTCTCTTCTCCACGAGCTCAGTGACTTTCTGCGAAGAACAATAGGGAAAGTGTTCAGGAGTGGGCTGATGGGCACATAACAATGTCGACAATAACTGCTCAGTGCTGGGACTTCCCAGCAGTTTTGAGCCAGTAACAGTCACTGGCAGCCTCTTCATCCATGTGTAAATCTCTGGACAGTCTTTGGCAGCAAAACGCTAACTGTAGAAATTACAAAGAGTATTATTGCATCAGGGTGAGGGATCACTGACTAAGGTTTAAAGTGATTAGTTTCCTCTGTCCTTCATTCTCCAATGTTACATCAGAATACTGAATAGCAGCATAACTGACCTGTCCAAAAGCAAAAGACGATGTTGGAAATCCAAAATAAAACCACAAAATGCTTGAAATATTCAGCAGATCAGGCTTCATCTGTGGACAGATATTTCGCGTTTATATTTCAAATCATTTATCTGGATGGGTTCTAGTACTTTTCATGTTTAGAACATGGTTGGATCTTATAATCGATGATTCACTTAATAACCAGCAACACATGAAAGCTCAACTAACGCAGCAGAAGTATTTTAACTGATGGGGACTGTTGAAAAACTAAGGTTACCACCAGATAATCTCAGTCAATTCTGTTCATTTGATCGGAGTCACCAAGCAATTACAAGAATGAAATCTCTAATGACTTTACTCAATCCGACAGTTTTCTTTGGCACATCCACTGCTGATACAAAACCTCAGCGACCTGGACCAAGTATCCAGCAACGGAATATCTTCAGAGGATTTCCATCACCATCACATGCAATCCAGATTAAAAAAAACAATTTCAGAGAACGACATGGATGTGGAATGGACCACAGAGAAAAAGAGTAGATCTGTAGAATCCATGAAGGACGATGGTTGATCGTTGCCGTGGACTCAGTGGGCTTAAGGGCCTTTTTCTGTGCTGTTTATCTCTCCTCCGGGAAACAGGGATGTTAAGAGAGAGGTTATGGAATAAAATTTCGGGCCATAGGTCGGGTTGGGAAACAAAGGGAGGTGGGTGATAAGTGGGGAATATGGGAGTCAGATCGCATCGTCTTGAGCAGCGGGTTGAAGTTTTAAGAGGCTGGGGCGGGTGGCAAGAAGAGAAATGACCCTGCACGTGTTGGAATCTGATGTAAGAAAGTGGATAAATGCGAACAAAGTAACGGGGAGATGATGGGCAGATGATGGGAGAGGAGATCCAATGCGTAATGGGTGGATGGAACCAGGTGGGAGGGCCTGTGGGAAACGCAAAAAAAAATAGAAGGTGTTGTTATTTTAGTCTGTGTTGGGCCTCGGGTTGGTAGTGGCGGAGACCGGGAAGAGTGCCATGGGTGTGGGAATGGAAACGGTATTTGAAACAGCATTAATCCGGGAGCACAGACGGCCATTGTGTACAGATCGCAGGTGCTCTGCAAACCGGTCGAAATAGTCTACACTTGCTCTAGTTCATGTCGAGAACGCCGCCGAATGCAGGAGACGAGGGTGGAGGAGGTCGCATTTGAATCTTTGCCTCATGCAAGGGCCGTTTAAGTCCCTGGATAGTGGTAAGGCAGGTGGAATAGGAACTGGTATGTTACCTCCTCCGGTTCCAGGGAATGCACCAGGGGCTGTGGATTGCTGAGTGGACCAGGGAGTGACAGAGAAGGTGGTCATTTCTATTTGCTGTGACGGCATCAACAGCCTTGACTTCTCCACTTCCCTCGCCTACTCCAACAGAACACCAAGGGCGGAGCACTCCACTCACTTCATACCAAATCGATATCAGCATGAAATTCGTCGACATGACTGGTGCCGTTGTCATCTGCAGACTGACCTCTACCTTCAAGAGCCAGACCTGGCTCCACCTGCCCATCATCTACCCCTTGTCAGGTTTCCCTTGTCATCTTCCTCACATCAGATACCAAGTTTTGTGTCCCTACGTGTTATCCTCCAGCCTCTCTATATTCATCCTCACTACACCCCACAAATTTGGCGCCATCTGCTCCCCACTTTTTCCCACCATGTCTGTCTCCACCCTGTCATCCACCACCCTCAAGCGTCATCCCTCAGAAACGCTCAAGGACAACACTGACTGAATCAGAATGTGAAATGAGTCCCCGCCATTGTGTGGTTAATTTCCCATGAGTGGATATGACCGGACTGTGGGACTTTGAATGGGTCCATTGGCTGTGGGATCATCAGCTGTCGACAACGTTTGTTTGAAACCAGAAGGCGGAGCAGCGCAGCAGCGTTTCTAATTGGCTTATTTTGAGGCACACCATCCAATAAGTGAAAGACAGGCTTACACGAAACAGCTGTGAATTGCAGTGCTGTGTTTGAGCATAAGTGCTGAGGCTGTGGCTCGAGAGTCTTCAGAGAGGATGCTGAGCAGAGGCCCAGGTAAATGTTGGTCAGGATTTTCTTGAAAAATTACACTTCGTCTCAGTGCAGCTGGCATGGCAGCGGGCGCAGTGGTCGCTCCTGCTGCAGGATGTGGAGATCAGGGAAACTGCCAGCAGAGTGAATACTTCTCTTGTGGGAAGTGCAGCCCACTGCAGCTCCTGTCTGGCTGCATGAAGGAACTGGAGCTGGACGGATTTGACCTCAGCCAGGATGCAGAGAACATTATCGATGAGAGTTTTACTGAGGTTGTCATATCTAAAGGTGCAGGCAGCAGATAGTTGAGGGTCCACCAGGAAAGGTGGAGGTATCAGGCAAACAGTGCAGGATCCCCCTGCAGTCATTCCCCTCAGCAACAAGTGTGCGCCTTTGGATACTGCCTGAGGACGATTTGTCAGAGCACAGCAACAGCCGTGAGGACGGGAGGAGTCAGCAGGTCAACAATGAATTGAGTCTCAATAGTCAGGGGAACAGACAGCATATTCTGTGGCCGCAATAATGTAGAAAGATTGGTGTGTTGCCTCCCAGGAGTCAGGGTCAATGAAGTCTCGGAGCGGCTGCAGAACATTCTTAAATGGGGGTTGTGGGAGCGGATATAATAAGCATCCAGAGGTCGTGGTACACTCTAGCACCAATGACGTAGGTGGAAAGGGGGATGAGTTCCCGCGTAGTGAGTATAGGGAATAGGAAAGAGGCTGAAAATCATGACCGATGGTAATAATCTCTGGATCTCCCGGCACTACGTGCAAGTGAGGATAAGGACAGAAATATTGAACAGATGAACGAGTGGCTGAGAAGCTGATGCAGGGGGCAGGGTTTCAGATTCGTGGATCAGTAAATACTCTTTTGGGGCAGGGGCAACCTGTACAAGGGGGACAGATTGCACCTCTACTGGAAACCGATATCCTGGCAGAGTTACGCTGCTGTTACACGTGAGTGTTTAAACTAGTGTGATTGGGAGATGAGAACGAGGAGAGATTGAGGGGAAGGCAGATGTCATGACCATTAATTGTGCAAGGAAGGACGTGCAGGAACAAGGTAATAGACACAATGGGACGGAAGGGCTGAAGCATGCGTATTTTAATGCAAGGAGTATTAAGGGCTGGGAAGATGAACCTTAAGCAATGATCAGTACTGGAACTATGATGCTGTGGCCATTGGTTGAATGGGGAACAGGATGGGGTGATTACTGATCCAGGGTTTCCATGTTTCAGAAGAGATTGAGATCGAGGGGGGATAAAAGACGAGGAGGAGGAGATGCATAACTAATCAGGGACAAGATCACTGCTGCATATATATTTAGTAGAAGGATCATCAACTGAGGCAATATGGATGGAAGGCAAAATTCAGAAAGGTGCAGTCACTGCAATGGGTTAACAACTCAGATACCCGTAATAACGGATATTCAGGCAGATGAGGGAAAAGTGTTTTCACAAGTTTTGTCGGAGTGGCTGACTTCAATTTTCCCGATAAAGGCAAGGACCTAAGAGGGTTAGATGGCGGAGTATTTGTTAGGTGCATCTAAGAGGCCTTCTCAAATCAGTCTGTAGAATGTCCATTTGGAGGAGGGGCCATACTGGACCTGATATATACGTTGTGGAAAGGTATGACACTGAGGCAGGTTAAACAACGAGAGTGTTGGGCCGGAGCAGGGGAGAGATAATTGGGAACAGTTGATATCGGGCAAGTGCACATCTGACGTAGAGGGTGTTTAAAGACAAAGTGCACAGAGTATAGAACCAGTACGTTCCAGTGAGGAAGAAGTTCAAGGATGGCAAGGGAAAGGAACTTTGGATTACAAGAGGTTGTGAATTTAGTCAAGGCGGCAAAGAAAGCACATTTAAGATTCAGGAAGCTAAATTCAAACAGGGAGGTTGAGGAATAAAAAGATTCCTGAAAAGAGTTCAAGGAGGAAATTAGGAGAGCCATGACAGGCCATGAAAAGTCACTGGAAAGTTGGATGAACGAGAATCCCAAAATATTCAACACAGGCATCAAGAGCAAAATGATAAACAGGAAGAGGGTAGAACCACTCATGGATAAAGGAGAGAAAATGTGCCTTGAGACGGAGGATGTGGGCGAGGTCCTAACTGACCATATTGCGTCGATATTCACGAAGGAGAAAGACATGGAGGATCGTAAGATCAGAGTGAAGCATGCTAATGTGCCAGGGCATTTTTAGATAAAGAAAGAGGTGGTGTTGGTTCTCTTGACGAACATTGAAAACTGAGTCATCAAAGCCTGATTCCACATACCCCAGGCTTTTAGGAAGGCGAGAGAGGAGATTGATATGGCCTTGAACCAGAACTTTGTGTCCTCCCTGGCCACCGGCAAGGCCCTGGAGAACTGACAAGTGGCTAATGAGGTTCTTATTTCAAGAAGGAAAGATGCAGACCGGTGACTCTCACATTAGTGATGGAGAAAATGTTGGAGAGGATTTTTTAGGACAAGATTTATGAGAATTTGAAAATAATATGCCGAAATCAGGGACATGTAGCATGGCGCTATGCGGAACAGTTCAAGTCTTACCAAGTTGATTGACCTTTCCGAGGAGGTGACGAAGGTGATTGATGAAGGGGAAGCAGTGGACATTTCCCACATGGATTTCACTAAGGCCTTCGAAAGGTCCCTCATGCTGGACATCCAGAAGATCAAGCTGCATGGGATACACGGTGATTTGGCCATTTGGATTCAGTGCTGGCTGGCCCATAGAAGAAGAGGTAGTTTTCGATAGGTCTTATTCTGTCTGGACGTCCGTGACGAGTGATGTTCTGTGAGGATCCGTGCTGGAACTTCTGCTATTTGTGATATCTGAAAACGTGGATGGAAGGATTGGTATGTTTGTAGCTGACACAAAGATCGGCGGTGTTGAGCATAGTGTAGCTTGCCGAAAGATCCAGCGAGATATTGATCACTTGCAGGTATGGGTGGAGAGATGGCAGATGGCGTGTAATCCGGCCAAGTGTGAGGTGTTGCACTTTGGAAGGTCACACGTCAGAGGAAGGGACGCAGGTAATGTCAGAATCCTTCACAGCATTGACGTACAAAGGGATCCTGGATTCTAAGTCCCCAGCTCCCTGAAAGTGGCCACACAAGTAGATAGGGAAATTAAAAAAAAAGACCAACGGCATGGTTGCCTTTACTAGTCGAGGCATTGTCAGGAATCAGGAAGTGATGTTGCAGCATTATAAAACTCTGCTGAAGCCGCATCTGGAGTATTGCATTCCATTCTGGCCGCATCTTTTCGTGGAAGGCTTTAGAGAGGGTACAGAAGAGGTTCAACAGAATTCTACTTGGATTAGAGGGCATTACTATAAGGAGAGGTGGGACGAACTGAAATTGTTTTCTCTGGAGCGGTGGGGGCTGAGGGGAGAACTGTTTGGGAGGCATAGTATCATTGTCTCATACATATCCTAGTGGGCATGTAATTAAGGTGAGAGAGGGAAATTTCAAAGGAGATGTGTGGGGCAAGTATTTTATTTGGAAACACAGAGTGGTGGGTTTCTGGAGTGAGTTGCCAGGGTTTTACAATGCAGGCAGATATGGTGGAGGGGTTCAGGAGCCTTAGATAGGTACACGAATGTGCAGAGAATAGAGGGATGCGGACCATGTCCATGCAGAAGGGATTAATTTAATTAGGCATCATTCGCTGAAATTCTTCGGCACAACACCATGGGCCGACTGGCCTGTTCCTGTGCTGCACTCTTCTCTGTTCCAATGTGGCTTCCGCTGCACACTGTAAACGCAGACGTGTGGTACACTTTATCAGCCGGGCAACTCCTTTACTGTGCTGCTGGTGCTGCTCCTGATCTCCACTCCAACACTCCATCATAAGCCCCGCCATGAATCATGGCATTATCGGTTATGTTGAAGTGAGGAAGCTATTGGTCCATGACCCCATGGATTACGTTTTTGTTACAATTCTGCTGCTGCTACTGAATATAATGTCTCGTGGACACTGAGCTATCTGCTGCTCCATCTGGTTTGTTTTTTTTCTCATTCAGCAGAGTGGCAGTGACACAAATGTGCTCAGTGTGACGGTTTCATACCCACGAGGACTTGGGGTGATCATCCCTGTATTAGACCCACCACAGTAAGTTCAATTATGTTGGGTTGTTGCTTGACTCGTCTCTGGGACGGAGATGCCAATTCCTGTTCATGAACTTCGCTGTTTATGAACCCTGCAGGATGCCCCGGGCTGATGTGCCCTGATCCCACGTGAGTCTATTGCATGATGCTCTTCTTTATAACTTTTTTTTTGAACTGTTTAGTACAACTAAGTGATTTCCTGGGTTATAGGATATCACCAAAAATTCAGCTGTGTGCAGCTGTCACATGACCAACTGGATGTGGTGAGCAGGGTTCCTTCCCCAATCGGCAGCAGTGAAACTGGTGGATTTGGATTAAAATTTGACGGCTGTGGGTTCCTTGTCGTTTAATCGTGTGAAATTTCCTCATGGGATTGGATCAGATGATCATTTCACGTTCACCGCTCCCATACCACTGTATTGAGCAGTGAATCTGCAGTTCCCATCTCCCTGAGGACGGAATTTAAACCTGATGCCGGATCTGTGGGACACTTTTGATCAGAGATCCATTTGCACTGCAGTGAAGAGCCCCGTGAATGTGAGAAGGGGAGCTAGACTGACCTTGGTCCCTCTGCTGCTTCAGTTCCGTTACGTTAGAATAAACAGGTCGCAGCGTTCCTCCCACTCACCTCACGTTCCTGACCACTGAAATGTCCCTTCTCTCTCAACATCAAGCTGAGCCCTTCAACCCCTTCTTCAATCGCAGGTTGCAGTCTCTCCCGGTAGAAGTTTGACAACTGGAACAGTTGGTAATCCTCGCACTGTGTCAGAAGCTCCGACATCGTTTCCTCTGGATCTGTGAGTAAAAAGAGACGCTAACCTCCAGCCCAAATGCAAATGGAATATAAATGACTACCCAGAATACAAATTTTAAAAAAAACTCCACAGGAATAAAACCATCCTCTGCTCAACCCTCACCACCCATCCCACAGGTGATCTTCACCATCTGTTCTCGACAATGATGATTTCTCCATTAGTTCAGCAACATTTACACTGCCACCAACGTCATTAAAAACTGAAAGATGTGGATCTCCAACACGACAACCATCTCTGCCAACCCCACCCACCACCACCGGCAAAGTTCATGTGCAGCAACTTCCAGCACGAAATGTGTCAGTCCCATTTGTTTTAAGGTACGTACTCCTGGATTATTTTTCAACATGTTCCATTAATATGCTCATGCAGAGGACAAGATCACTTCCAAGGTCGCCCGTTATTGTGTATCACATTGCAGAGAGAGGGAACCCGTCTATTACAGAAAGCAGTTGAGAATCGGCTGCATTAGGTCTGGAGTCACACATAGGCTGGGGTAACACTGCCAGGTTTCCATCCATGAATGGAATGTGTGGACCAATTTGGTACCACAGATAATCCAGCAGTTACACGCTCACCAAAACAGACACTGTTCTTTCATGACACATCTATTTTATCACTATTATTCCAGACACTTTGGTGGGATTCCAACACATCTTGCTTTAGGTCTCTGGATATGCACAACCCAAAAAATGCCACCATTTACACTATTTAGAAATCTCCATCCCCTCCCCCTTGTTAGGCTGCCAGTTCCCCTCGTTGATCTATCAGGGATATTCGCTGATGATGGCACAACATTCAGCACTATTCGTGACTGCTGAGATAACAATGCGAATACACATCCAAATGTAGGAAGACATGGATAATATTGGCTGATAGGGGGCAAGTGACATTCGTGACACACAAGTGCCGGGCAGTGACGATATCCAACAAGAGAAAATAGACTCATGACCTCCTGACATTTAATAGCGTTACCATCACAGAATACACACGATGAAAATTAACATTGATCAGAAACTGAACTGGAGCAGTTCTATACACCATGTGGCCACAAGAGCAGGTCTGAGGCCAGGAATGCTGCGATGAGTAAGTCATCTTCTGAGTCCTCAAAGCCTGTCCACCATCTCCAAAGCTCAAGACAGGAGTGTGATGGAATATTCTCCACTTGCCTGGATGTGCTGCTTTAACAACAATCTCGACAAAATACAGGACACCACACATAAACGTTCACTCACTCCACCGCCGACACACGGAAGCAGTAACTTGTAGCATCTACAGGATGCACGACAGCAATTCACAACTCCGTTAAAAGCACCTTCCTAACCCACGACAGTGTCTCCCACCGAGAATGACCACGGCAACAAAACTATTGGAACAGCACCACCAGAAAATTGCCCTCCAAGCCATACACCATCCTGCCTTGGAAATATATCCCCATTCTTTCACCGTTGGCATGTCAAAATACCAGAACTCTTTCCCTTACAGCATGGTGGGTAAACCCGCACCACAAGGACTGTGGACGTCCAAGAAAGCAGCTCCCCACAGTCTTCTCAAGGGCAATTAGAGATGGCCAATGAGACATGCAAAGCCCACTTCGCATGAACAAATAAAAAGGCTTCAGTCCTAATCTGCCCAGATACAAATATTATTGGCATTATTCTATTGGAAGTTCTGTGATTTTCTTAACGCCAGTGATGTTTTATCTGCGCTCG
Organism: Rhina ancylostomus; assembly: GCA_030265395.1. NCBI lineage: Eukaryota > Metazoa > Chordata > Chondrichthyes > Rhinopristiformes > Rhinidae > Rhina > Rhina ancylostomus. The sequence continues at coordinate 3,229 of JARFYF010065342.1, read as the reverse complement.
TTTGCTTCAGCTGTTGCTCTGCCAGAACCTGCTATTAAACATGTTCCTCACCACCATTTCACCTGTCCCTTCAAAGCCATCATAAGACCATATGGATTGCAAGTCTCAGACTCTGTCCTGCAGATACAGGATTACTAGTCTCCTCGAAGAATTGGCAGAGGAGGGCATTCAGCCTGTCTCGAATGTTGTTGCTTCCAACCACGGCTGCTTTCCTCCATAATTCCCTTCCCAGAGATGACTCCACCGTTTGAAGTCTTCTCTTTTCTCTACCTCCAGGGAGGCAACATCTCGGTTTGGGACCTATTCCCTGGAAAAGACTCTGCTTATTCTCCCGACAACGGAAACCCCATCACTCTTTCTCTCCTTTACTGTGTCTGACTTGCCCATCACCATCGCATCACTCTGGGTGATCTCCGGCTCCTCGCGTCACTATTTCTCAGGAAGCTTCTCTCCTCACATTAATGCACACCTGAATCTTCCATTAGGGTGACGCATCCTCTCTCCTGTCAGTTCCACTACCTTCTCAACCACTGCCTGTGCTGCCCCTGTAGAGGATAACTTTCTCCTCTTTTTCTCAGCTCCTTCCTGCAGGCCAAAGCACCAGATCGGGGAGTGATGCCAAGACAACATTTATATTTGAATGAATGATGGAATGATGACACGACAGTGTGGGTCTCGTCACGAACAACGATAAAACACACTACAGAGAGGAGGTGAAGCAACTGGCCTTGTGATGTAGTAGCAACAACCTCTCCCTGAACGAGGAGAAGACTAAGGAGACGGTAGTGGACTTCAGGAAGGGTCGCCGTGTGCACGCCCCGCTGACTATAAACGGGTCTGTGGTGGAACAAGTCAGCAGCACCAGGTTCCTGGAGGTGCACATCGCTGACGACCTGAACTGGTCCATCAACACCACAGCCCTCGTGAAGAAAGCCCAAAACCGCCTCTACTTGCTGCGGAGATTGAGGAAAGTGAACTCCCCTCCATCCATCATGAAGACATTTTATAGAGGAACCATTGAGAGTATCCTGACACACTGCATCACTATCTGGTATGGGAGCTGTTCAGCCGCTGGACGGAAGTCCCCACAGAGAATAATGAGAGCTGCAGAGAAGATTCTAGGTGTCTCTGTACCCTCTATTGCAGACATATATGGACCGTTGTGTCAGAAAAGCAACACACATAATGTCTGACCCTTCTGACCCCTCCCACCATCTTTTTGCACTCTTGCCATCTGGAAGGCGGCTCCGGTGCATCCGTGCAAGAACAAACAGATTGTGCAATATCTTTTTCCCACATGCCATCAGAACTAAGAATTCCCTCAAAATGCTGTCCCCATCCCTCCATCAAACACGAAAGGGTGCTAGGCGTACAAAAATGCGCCAGTACTTTACGTGTCCGAAGACTGTGGCATCAGTACGTTAATTTTAAGCTTTTTAAAAAAATTATTCGAGTCTCTTTTAATGCCGGTCCAATATCGTTAATGTCTATTCGTCTTTGTATCTCCAATTGTCTTTAATGTTAGCAGCACCTTGATCTGTGGAGTACGGTATTTTGCTCCCATGTATGTTGTAAGTGTATACAGAAGTAACAATAAACTGATTCTGATGAACATACCTGTGTCCTTCCTTGATTTTGGGGTCACGGTATCCCCTGCCAAATTTGCATCTTCGGCCATGGTAGTGACAGGACATCCCAACAGCTGGTGTTCTGTAATAAACAGTATATTAACACGACAATCAGACAATAATTAAGATGACGTAAGATTGCCCTTTGTGATCTGGGAACCAGCACCATAATCCTGGGGGTTAGCAGTAATCAGAAACTGAACTGAACCAGCCACTTCAATACTGTTACTACAACTTCAGGTCACAGGATGGGAATCCTTCGGTGATTAACTCCTCGACTAACAGTCCATGATTTCCCCCGATCTCTAAGGCACACGGCAAGATTTGATGCAGTTCCAACACTATTCAGGACAGGCAAATTGCTCGACTGGCAGCCCACCAATCACTGGAGTAACCGGGTTAGTTTTGGATGAAGAATCAGCAAATCGTCTGGTGCCGCAGGGATCAGTGCTGGATATCAACTATTGACAATCTATATTGATGACTTGGATGAAGGGACCAAGTGCAGTCCAGCCACATTTGATGACGAAACACGGAACGGTTCAGGACAAGAAGTCCCTACGCCCACGATGTCTGAGCCAACCATCTCAGTGTAAACTCATTCCACCTGCCTGCTCATGGTCTCTATACCTCCATACTCCGATTGTCCATGAGTTGTCTAAATGATTCTTAAACTTTGCAGTTGTTCTGCTTCTACCACTTCCACTGACACCTGGAACCAGACACTGACAACTTTGCGCATCAAAATATGCCTCGCACATTTCCTTTAATCTTTCCTCCGATCACATCAAATCTCTGCCCTTTAGTATTTGGCTCTTCCACCCCCAGTAAAAGAGCGATTATCAACCCTGCCGTGCTCCTTGTAACGTTAGGTGTCTCTATCAGGAAACAGCCGAGGACATCTGAAAAGACATTTTTTTCCCTGAGTGTTCGGTGATAGCGAGGATAGATTGCGCAGGCGCATGACCTCAGTTGGTAGCACGCACGCGAACATTTAAAAAGAAATCATCCTTTTGTTTCGCACAGACGTGTAAAGCGCCTTAAGGTATTCCTTAATTCTACATGCCAAGGCTTTCTCATGAACCCTTCCAGCTCTTCAAAGTCCCTTCTTAAGCTCCTTCCTGGCTACCTTGTAACTCTTAAGAGACCTCTCTGATTTGTGCTTCTGCAACCTAAAATATGCTCCTTCTTCCACTTGACTGAATGTTCCATCTCTTTTGTCAACAATAGTTTCTTCATTCGAAGATACTTTCCTTGCCTCAGTGAGACAAGAACCCCATGAAAGTGGTCCCTAAACAGCATCTACATTTCCGCGGTGCATTTACGAGAAAAATCTGTCCAATTTACGCTCTATAATGCTATCATAATTGTCACAATGTTGAACAAAGAGCGAGCTCGCAGAGAACCCAAATGCAGAACACTGATACAAGACTGGAGTCAGGATACTTCCTCAGGACAAAACACAGGCAGCCACTGGAATGAATCTTGCCTCAGAGATCTGAAGAGGAATCCCAGCACAAACTGGTGTCACAATGTTGATCCAGAGCAAAATCACAGAGAACCCAAATGCGGCACACCAATACAAGACTGGAGTCAGGATA